>JAPMOR010050358.1:1756056-1767623 GCA_026543865.1 Argiope aurantia | reverse complement strand
AGCGGGTAATGTCTGGGATCTGAGGGTGGTTGGGAAATTTTGTGCTATGCAGTGAAGTTATTCAGTGAGAGTTGATGAAATGATTAGCGTACTTACTGAAACGTTATATGCTTGAGAAATATTTCTTAGTTGTTTTAGATACATCTGAATTATCTTCAATTTGGTAAAAAGCCTTATCACCGAACTCTTCCGTGTAGATAAAACTCCATTTGCAAAGCGACAATTTATTTTTGCGAACTTTTCTCGGATCTCGATTTTTACGATTTTTTTATTTCAGAAATAATTTGGGAAGAATTACTTTTCTCAAACCAATTATGCGGTAATCAACAGCATTCTCTGTATCAAAGTTAGTCTTCGTCGTTCCCTTAATGTAGTGACAGTTTCTGCCCGAATTTTGATGAATAATAAAAATCATGATAAAATGACTTTTTTTGCAATGAAATATATTAAAAAAAATTTTAATTTTTCGTATAATTTGTATGATCTTTACGCAATAGAAAATTTAGCGAATTTTTAAATATTGGTATTGAAATCGAGATAAGTCATTTTAGTCTAAATGATTTGTATGAGATGTTCAAACTTAAACTTTAGAAACTTTATTCTTAACTTGGTCAGGTGATATTAGTTTTTACGAATATTTTACCCTGAAATTTTCATTTACTGGAATTTTAAATGGGGCGGAGATGGAGGGGGGGGGGGAGGGTGACGTTTTACTTCCATCACAGAATCAAATATTTCAAACAGAATTAGCTATTTGTACACGGAAATAGGTTATCATTGTGTTTAATAGTTCTTTATTCGAGATGCAAGTTATTGCAGAATACTATATTAAGGAAAAGTAATATTTTCAAATTACTATTTTCTTCCAATTCCACTCGCCCTCCCCTCTTCCATAGAAAGGCAACTTTCTAAATTTATAAACCTGCCTTCAATTTAGAATTTTTTAAATTTCAAATCAAATCGATTGGTAAATATTTTTGATAGCAATAGTTTATTGCATGCGAAATGAAAAAATAAACCTATGATGTCAAATCTAGTAGTCATATAATTTTTTTTTTTCAATTAGATATAGTTACGAAATGAAATAGTTAAAGGAAATATTAAGTCTTCCAAACATTTATCTTTTTTAAAATCGTAAACAGTAAGGATTGTTGATCTGAGTTAATTTTTTCGATATCATTTACATAAACTGCGATAACGAAAAAAATCAGAAATGACTTCGAAGTTCTTGTGTAATGTGAGATTTCTGAAAAATCCGTGTGGCAGATTTCAATAAGAACAATGATGAAAGAAAAACATTTTTGCATATCCAGGAGCTGTCAAAGGGACTCTTTCGAATCCCTCCATCATTCTGAAGCTTTGATTTTGCTTGGTTCGACATTCGTAAGGTGTTTTCCGTTGGCATTTGCTTCGGGATTATTTTGTACATCGGATAATTTTACAAATCCAACTTTACAATAATTGATTTCTACAGGGTTTCAGTTTGTTGGAAACTTTTGAGATAATTGAGAGAACTTCTTCTAATGTAAGCATTTTTTAGTTGCTATTGCTACTTGTCTATGAGAATGCTGGTGCAAATCAAATACATCATCAAAATCACTTGGATTTACTTGCTGCTGTTTATAAATTAAGACATTTTAGAGAGAATTGGCATCAATGATACTTTCTTCGTATGACTTAGTATATTTATCTGGTTTCGACTTCTATTAACAGGAACCAAATTGGGGAGAGATTCTTGACTTCTTAGTCATTTTAATTTCGCGTGGAAGGTCTTAATGGTCCAAGGAGTAATATTACTGAATCGTGATATTTCTTATAAAATAAGCTGGTGAATTTTCTAATGATTTCTACATCAGTTGACAAAACAAATTAAAATTGCCCTTATTTGTTCAATGACGAATAGTATGTGCATCATCCAGCAAGCAAGTTTTGCCCAAGCAAGAAAATCTACAAAAAGAATTATAGATTATAGATTTAAGTAATAAAAAGCTTATGCTATTAAACAAATGTATATCACCTTCACAAGTCTTTTGAAAACAAACAGGACAAACTAATTTGGTAACTGAAATGAGCATTGAAATCTGAAGCAATGGATGTGGCACTTGCATACAATATGTAAGAGGATTTCAAGATTTTTTGTTTTGCTCTACAGACTCAGAAGAACTGTGATGTGACTTTAAAATACTGCGACCCTCTTTTTTATATTCATAGAAACTGTGATGTAAACCTGGATTATTGATGATTATTTATTGCTTATTCACCATTTTCCTGCAAATATAATTTTTCCAAGATTTGGACATCTCAAAGACCTACAATTGTTGTAAAACCACTATATCTACTGAAAATGTGGCTTGGCACCTTTAATTTATGAATCGTAAATCTATAATCTAGGGAACAAGTTAACAGTAGTATATTCTGCTTACATTTTCGCAGTTCATTCACCAGTTTAATTGTGAACTGTTATCTAAGGATTTGCCAAATGTTCTGTATCTTCATGGAAATGGATTAAAAGCTTTTTCCAACCATGTAGTATCTAAAGTAGAGATTTTAAAGATTTCTTTGGCATTAATTGAAGTTCCTAGTATCCTGAAGAAAAGCCCATCTTTTTGTTATCGCAAATGAGACATTTATCTGAAATATCACAGAAAGGATGTGTCGCACGCCACATACAATGTTCATCACCAGGAAGAGGCTTTTTTTGAAAACACGTCCATCTTTTCGAATTCCAATTAGGATAATTGTCTCCCAAGGTAAGTCTTCTTTAACTTACTGTCACTGAATGTTTTAAGCTCTAGTTCGGTCTTTTTTTAAAACCTTTTAAGTGCATATGAAAGTCTTGTGGAGAACACAAGAGAAAAACATAGAAATTGTTGCAATTAAGTTAGCAGATTTTAAGTTGAGTGCTACTAATCAATCTAAAAGTTCCCATTATATGCACTTACATATATCAAATTTTACTGAATGTTTATTGTATGCCTTTAATAATGTACATTTACTAACATACAAAATACACATAAACAAAAATTATAAATGATTTTTAATAAGGTTCACATAATTTATAAAAACTATCAGAAATGGTCTTCCCTAAACTTCCTCTCATAACCTTTAATGAAGGCTCTTGGGTATTAGTAGCCCATACTACTGGTAAACAATAGTTTCGAAAAAGTTACTAGAATACGATCATTGGGAAGCGATTAATGCACAAATACCAGAAAACCGAATGTGCAGTTCTCAAGTACCAGAAACTGAACTATAACTGTAGTTACCAAATCACATACCAAATTTGATATATATTCAGTCATTGCGTTTTGGAGTTACCCCGTTTACATGCATACGAAAATACAGATCCACAAATAATCAATCCTTAGACGGATTTGGTTCTAAATCTGATGTGTATATAAACTTTGTATGCTAAATGTGTGTACATAATTTTATCCATTCACCTCTATTTGTTCTGCACATATACTGTTAAGTTATATTCGGACAACCGAATAGAACATCTTTTGAATCGATTTCATTCAAAAATTGAATAAAAATTTGTAAATTTATATGCCATTTTTCTTCCGTCTAGTTCAAACCGTTTTTTCATAGACATAATTCCAAACGTGTTTTTCGAACGCGAGAAATCTGATTTGAGAAGATTCGTCCAAGTCTAAAATTTTTTCGAATTTTTTGACGACTAACAGTAATTTCTATATTTCGTATAAAAGAAATTCGGTTATTGCATCTGTATGTAAATATAAATTATACATATGATACGTGGAGTACAGATATGTTGAGGTGTGCTCAAATAAAATGGCTAATGGAATGCTACTTTAGTGTGTTTTGTCAGGTCAATTGTGTAAGAATCCGGGTATAGTAAATCTGGATTTAAGATTTTGTTTAGAATATCAGATAACAGTTGTAGCCAATTTAACTTCGTATAGAACAAATGTGCCTTGATCAATCTAAGACTTATCGTGATATTTAAAAACTATTGTTTAAAACATTTGTTAGAATTTTTCTTTAATTTATGGCAATCGATCAATAGCTTTAATAAATTGGAAACAAATTGTTTTTTTCTTTTATTATAGAATTGGTTACCTGACTTCCTTTTCAGTTATATTCGTGACTTTTTCAATCAATCAGCAAAAGTAGCATCGCATCAACAGTGTTTAATATTAAAGTTCATTTATAGATAGAATTTAATGTTCCAGATACATATTTAATGTATATTGATTTCTCTTCTGATTTTTCCTTTCAGCCTCCTTCTAATTTATCCTATTCTGAGTTCGAGATGCACTTTTCAAACAAAATTCAGAATATTTTATATTGAATCAACTTTAAATTCTTCCTGAAGTTCGCTACATGATCTTATTGTTTGATAGAACTGGTACAATATCAAGTTGAATAGAAATAATGGGAATGCTTTCATATTTATAACTTATGCACATCTCTATTTCAACCATCAAGCAATAATGAGTGATCAAAAGGGAAAAAATTTAATAGTGCTTGAAGTAGTTTGTGTAGAAATAGTAAAGAAAACCGTTTTATTCTGATCTAGAATATTTTAGAGATGTATCCCAATTCCTATTCAATACAACTACAAATGTTTTAATTAATATTCAATAAGGAATTGACATTTTATTCGCATATCAGTTCGAAAAAAAAAATCATTAAACACTTTTTGGAATATAGAACGTTTATGGTTTATACCTTAATAGAATGGAACCTGAAGAGGGCACATTACATACATGTCTTTGATTGACTCTTATTTTAAAACACCAAAGCTTTTTTCATTAACAAACTCTGGAACTATTTAGAAGAATTCTGGAATTCTCCAATTTTCAATTTAAAAAAATCATAGTGCGTGATAGTCTTCAATAAAATGTCCAGAATTAAAGTTAAATTAATAAAGAGAAACAAGATATATTATTTGTGATTTGAAGAATATTTTGCGATTCATCTTCAGAATATTTATAGCTAGTCTTCTGATGCATGAAGTTCCTGCGAAAAATCTGTCGAGAATGGTAAATGGCAACATTTGGGTGAATCAAATTCCTCAAGACATCCGAATAATCATTGTATCAAAGTATGTGTAGTTTCTCTAATAAAATTACTTTTAGATTCATTAGATTACTGCAAGATGGTAGATTTTAATGACCTGTAAATTACCTTGTTATACACTGGACCAACGACATGACATTTTCTCAGATAACTAATCCAGAAACAATGAAATCTCGTATTACTTCAGATTCTCAAGATACTTCCAAATCGTTAACCCAGACTTCTCTGAATGGATTTCACTGTAAGACACGGTGTAATGAAACAGTCCCTGCTTTATTACATCTAAAAAACATTTATACTGAAATCTGAAACATCATGAGAAAAATCCTGCACCAAGAATAAGCAGCAATGGAAAGCAATCTGTCCTGCCAAAAATGATGCATAGTCCCAACACCTTGGATTCCTGTTGGAATATCATAACTGTAGGTAAGTAAATGTATGTATGTTGTATTTTGTTTCAGCTTTCATTTTGTCAATTCATGTTACAATAATCGAACTGCGGAGAAGCCCAAACCTATTTTTACTTTCTCATATTCGTATTGTAGAAAAAACATAATAATCGACAACAAATTCGAATTCAAGATTTTGACGAATATATACGTTTGAGACATTCCGAGTTTGTAAAGCACATTTTTAGAAAATGTCTGACAAAGATTGATCAAATTTCATCCTTGAAAAAGCTAGAAATATGAAATTTGGTATATAGTCTTTAAATTCGAGGATTTCTATAAAATGTTGAGCAAATTTCGTTCAGTGGAAATCTGTCCAGCTGTCCGAATATAATTTAACGATAACTACAAGACGAAGAGTTGATGGATAAAATTCACTTACCAGATTTAACATTTATAACTGTCGATACTTATCAAATTTTGTGCCAAATCCAACTAGGGATTGACCGTCTGGTGTCTGCATTTTTAAAAATATATAAACGCTATAACTCACTGATTTAAATATATCAAATTTTTTATAGGAGTTTGTGATTACATGAGTAATTTGTGTAAAATTTTTTATTTCAATCGGTTGAGGAAAACGTGTCTAATGCAAACATTCGACTTTTGGATAATATTAACGCATGCCAGATTCATAGATTCAATAAAAATGTTAAATTCATGCCGAAACTAAATATTTCAAAGCTATTGTACGTCAATGCCATGTAAGGCGTTCTCTGGTATGAAAAGTTTATTAGTAGTATGCGAGAAAGTTTTGGGGAGACTGCTCCCGCTGGTTTTATATAGAAACAATATTCAAAAATACTCGTTTCAATAATTTCTATGTATGTTTGTTGCTCAAAAAAGTTTAGTAATTAACTTATTAGATATTTTCATGCGATGTTTATAAACTATTTTATACCAAATGCAAACCTTCTGTTTCTTGGGATTCCAAAAACTGAATTTATTACTAAATAGAAACCCAAGCTTTATTAATATAAAAGAAAATTCTATATTTGTAATTGCTTCATTCGAAACACATTCAGTATCGATTGAATTCGTAAATTTCCTACGTGGCCTGAACAATACTGCATTTCCATTGTTCGGTATTTGATTTCGCTTATATAACGGCTAGATATATATTTTATATACAATGATCGTAATTTTTCTAATTTCACTTATATCTTTTCAGATCTCAAATCTAATTTGCGTCAAGATCGAAAAGATCTTTCAAACAAGCCTCAGAAGAATTTATCTTGAATTATTATTGCATTTTTCCTGGAAGTTCAATCCATTTCAAGAATACAAGCGATTCTGAAGAACATAACTTTTAGAGTTATGAATTCATATCAAGTTGTACGTGTATCACTAAAATGCCTTTATACTGACTTCGCATACAATGTCATATCTGACATATACATGGAATTGCTAATTTTTAGTTCTAAGTCTGCTAAGTGTGAAGGTATTAAGTAATTTAAACTGCAAAAGTCAAACACTTCGTTATCTCAAATGCCCCTTATATTACTACAGGAATAAAAATATCTCAAATTGGATATCATTAAATTAGAAAGTAAATTCGTTCAAAAAATTTAAACTTGTAAAAATGCACGTATAATATGTAATGAGATTTTGCATGGAGAAAGTCTCAAAGACTGTTTCTGCTGCTATTTCATTCTTTCAATGATTCTTTATTCCGTAAAAATGCTTAAAAATATATTACTGATCACAATGCGTAGACAAGTATTTCAGATACATGTTACTTTAAATGCATTTTATGAGCTTTAAATCAATAGAATATCAGCCAAGATGGAACATAGTCTATATATTATTGGCATTTATTATAAATTGAAATAGGATCTTAAACAAGCAAAAACGAAAAAATAAAGCGGACTTGTTACAGCCTGACTTATGTTCCCCCTTGTGTTCAAAATACTGTGCTTCTAATAACTTTTAAGGGTAATCAACCAGTTGAAGATATATGAATTTTTTAGACATTAAATTCAACTCCTTGTAATTAACTTTAACTTCTTATTAACAGAATTTGCGAGCCAGCTGAAATATTGGGGAAAAACAGTTCATGTTACTATATTTCCCACGTAAAGAGCAAAATAAATGAGAGCAATCGCATATCGCTATCGTTATTATCTAATTTTAATAAGGACGTGGAATTCTTGCAGTCGAAATTCCCAGATATTTGCCCACTTGTCGGATGCTTTATTCCGGGCATTGGCCTGTCATTTTCCTAAATCGCATACTAATTTGTGATCTGATTGGCATCCCACTTTTGAAGTGCTAGTTTTAAAGTCTAACATGAAATGGAGATTATTTCCATTAGTTAGATTTCAGTGATAAGGTGGTCAAAAAGAAGGCCAATCTCATAATTCAGTTTTTAAGCATAAATATTTCAAGTTTTTTAAACGATAAAATTGTTTCCCGTAGATAATGGATGAAATGGAAATTATCGGATGATATATATCTAGATTATGTAAACTTCATTAGTGGCTGTTGGATGTTTTCGCATGTTTCCTAGTAAATATTATTCTTTGGAATATTTTGTCACAATGTATGAAATTAAATTCATTAACATTGTGTATTTATCAGGATTGTATTGTATTTATTGTGTATTTAAAGTAATTGTCATCAAACTTCAGTTTCTGGTTTTAATGTTAAATAGAATTCGCAGATATATTGAAAATACTTGAATTCAACTGTTTAGTTTTTGTTCACCATTATAAAAAAACATTGAAATATAAATTATACGAATATGTTAATTATGACTAGCATTCATTCATATTGTGTCAAAACTTGAACTTCCATTAAAGAAAACTCTTCAGTAATATTACATATTTAATTATAAACATTTCGAAATTCTAATAAGTTTAATAAGTAAGAATCTCTTAAATTTAATTTCTTAAATCTCTTAAAATTTCATTTCATTTTCTGAAATCTTTATTAATACTTAGTATAAAGTGTATTAAATTTTTTCCCATTTATTGCATCCATTTACAAGTTATTTGTTAAGTAATTTCTAGAATATAAAATTTCTGAATGGATTTTTTTTAATCTCGCACATTTTAACACAATATCCTAGATAATTATCCCCTAAATTTTTGTTAAAAATCTTTTAAATGAAATTTAAGATTCCCTTTTATTTTCCAACAAAGGATGATTGATGCTTGACCGGCCGGCAAGTACATCAAGAATCCTTCGAATTTCGGAATGAACCATTAAATCATCATGCCTGATCAGCATAATGATCAGATGGTTTTTCAAAAAAAAAAAAAAAATTGTAATGTGCAAGTTTTTAAATTGGTAAACTAAATGCGAGAAATTTAATTACAGGCGAATGTTGTTATTTATGAATGAACTGATAAAATATTAAATGGATGCGATAAATACTTAAGTAGGTGACTTCTATAATAAAATAAAAGTATTTAAAGTTAACTTTAATAAAAATAAAACTACACATAAAAAAAAATTTAAAGTTAATGTTTGTGTATTAATATATCAGAAAACTGCTTCTAGAAAATTTAGACATTAATCAATCTTTGATATAAAAAATATATATTATGCAATTTTTAAGTTTATTGAAATGTTTGTAAATCATAATATTTAAAAATAATTCAGTATGAAATTGATCTGAATCCAGTTTTTTAACTTTTTGTTGTATTATGTCTCAGCTGCTGCATGTCGATAGAATTATTAGCTTATTATTCTTTTTCATATTTCATGTTATGCTCAGAATTTGTCATTCTTGTTAAGTGTGAGCTGCGGCGGTCTTGTAAACCATTTTAAATTCTGTGCAACAAATTGTCAATAAAGTTTTATTTCATTTTCTATTGCCTCATTATTCCTTATTAATTGATTGCACTTCATCTAAAACTTTTAAGAAAATTCCACTTATTATATTCTTATTAGTAAAATCTTTGAAGTAAATTCATTTAAAAATGAAATGTATTAGCCATTTGGGATGTAGAATTAAAATTAAGAAAATTTGAATACTTTAATCAAAAAGTGAAGCAAAATGTGCCACAATTCATTTTCATAGGACTTTTTTTGCACGTTAATACATCTAAGTAGCAGGAGAGGCAAAGGTTGATTTGCCTTTTTCCTCGTAGAAATTAAGTTTGCAGAAAGGAGTTGCTAACATTCTTGGAGACTAAGTTGAAGTGTCGAACAGAGTTAACTTAGAATCTTGCTCTAGATTGACATTGATTATAGAGCTGAATTTCCTGTAGCGAAATTTATGTAGATCCTCCCCGGTCACAGGTGCCCCCCCCCCCCCCCCCCCACCGTGGTCTAGGTGTTGATTTTTTCTTTTTTCTGTGGTGTTGACTAGTTTGGAAATGGCATTGAATGAAATAATGTACTAATATGTTCTCTTTAGTATTCTATACTTAAATAAAGATGTGTGTGTTGGCGCTCTACAGGCCAGACCGTTTGCCCTACAGCTACCAAATTTGGTACATGTATACCTTGGAGGTCGGAAATGTGCACCTGGGGTCCCTTTTTTTGAATTTTTAATTATTAAATTTCTAACTTCCCGCCAAAAAAAATCTTAATTTTCCCCACCGCCAAATGAGTAAGGTTTCAGTTTTTTTCCCACGCTAATGAGGTTAGGCTTAAGATTTTTCGGCTGATTATTTCAAACGATTCTGTTTATTTTCTTAATGACTGATGCATTTGAAATTAAACATTGTTAATTAATCCATCTTTCAGATTCATTCTGAAGTACTTTTGAATTAAAACAAAACAGAATAAAGGAAATTAAAAATTTCTAATCTGCATAGCGTTACCTCAACTGGCGTAGAAAAATTCACGCATGCGCATTGTGTTCTGATTGTTGAAAATTATTATCGACAGATACGGACTTGCTTTAAATTATTTTTATGTTAGTTGCATGCTTTTGTAATTAAATTGTATTTATGTTAGTTATATATTTTTTGTATATCCTTATAATTTTATGTAAATCGTTTTTTAAGTAGTTTTTTTAACCTGTCTTCTACCAATTATTTTAAACGATTCGTTTTATTTTCTTAGTGTTTGATGCATTTAAAATTAAACATTGTTAATTTATCGATCTGGTCATGATAAATCTGAGATAAATCGGAGAAAATTGTTGACAAATTCTTGAAATATTACATAAATTAAGATATTCTTTCATAAAGTTTAAACGCTCAGTGACTCTGTTTTCAGTAATCATATTACAAAAAAATGCTTTGTTTCAGTAAAAAATATTAATTGCAGATTAATCCTTTCCATTTTAATTTAAAGCATAATTTCTACGGGAGCTAACAGAAAATGCGAGATACATATTACATTATGACTGAAGGCCTTTATGAGTAATTATATGACTATCAAAATTTGAAGTTTTAAAATATTTTGATGAAGAAACTATTAAAGTAGGAATTGCATAAAATATTTAATTATTAAAATTTTAACGAACATTAAGATTGGTGAAACGGCTGGTCGCCAGAGGCGGCTAGTATACAATAGATTTTCAAATTCGGTTAGGAGTTGAAAGACTTTTAGTGTTCTGTTTTCTTATAAAGAAGGGAAAAACCGTTTACAATAGCCCAGTTTTGAGTGATAACGACTTTTTTTACGAAATGAACTACGAAACAAATTCGGCGACAGTACTTTCTTCCTCTTTGTATCTATTTTGAAAAATCACATGATTAACGATAAATGTATCACTAAATGCTATAAATTATATTACTCGGAATAGTACATGGTCACAGAAATCTCTGGTAATGAGTTAGCTGATTGGGTACTGCAAAAACGGTTTCTTAATTGGGGCAAACGCTAATAACCTACTGTAATAGACAATCATAGACTTTCCATTGTTATCTATGAAACTGAAAACTCCATTTATTTGTATCTTGTACAATGCCATATCCCCGACATATTCGAACGCAATTTACCACACGTCTTAGTAACTAGAATTAATTGCAATATAAAAGCTTTTTTTTAAGGTGGTTGAAAAGGGAACAAAGCTACGGACAACAAATACTTTAACTTCGTCTTAAAATATAAAAACATCAAAATATAAAACAAAACTATATTTTAAACTTCGTCTTAAAATATAAAAAC
>JAPMOR010050358.1:1697956-1756046 GCA_026543865.1 Argiope aurantia | reverse complement strand
ATATAAAACAAAACTATATTTTAAACTTCGTCTTAAAATATAAAAACTTTATAATGGCACTAATTTTTGTCATATTTTATTCCCTTTTAGTAAGTTTTTCAAAGTTAGTAAAGGCATAATTTTAATGATTTTTTTTTGCCGAAATATTAACTTTTTAGTAGTTTATAATATATATTTAGTTGTTTTTAATATGTAGAGTAAAAGTGCAAATTATACGCATATTTATGAAACTTGAATAAGAAGGTGCGATTTACCATGAAATTTTAAAGAATCTAAAAATATTTCTCATAACGAATTTTATAATTTTATTTCATCTATTAAAGATGTAATTTTTTAATGAATGCCAAGAATGTTCTAGTTTCTTTACTTGCGCATTGAACATTCTCTGGTCTAACTAAAAGGTAAGGCATTATTATTGACATGTCTGCTTCGAAGCCACATTCAGGAAAATGTCTTGTTCCCAGTGGTGTATTTTGGCATTATGAAACCACAGCCCTTCTTACTCGGTGCCGTAAATTTGTTCATCTTAGTACTGACATGTATTCAAATGGTGCTCGAAAGATTTCTGGAATTTCAAAGTGAAAGCCTAAATTCGTTCCGAGATTGAAGAGTTGCATTTTAAGATAACAAATTATCTTGTAAGGAAAATGAATATATGTTCAATTATTGATGTCTAAGATTCCATGTCCACGTAATAATTTACTGAAAATGATTTTTTTTAAATGATCCACTAATTGAAAATCATATTCTCACCAGTAATTAATGCGCCTTTCGATGTATTCACAAAACGATTTAAAACATAGTTTGTGTTCAAATAGTGCAATAAAGAAAAATAGCCGACCTGTTTAATAAATCTAAAATTGATAGAATAATAGGATAATTTAAAATAATGAATTCTGTAAGGGAATAATAATTTTACTGATACATAAACATTCTATGTTGCTTAGCATTTAATGATTTTCAGAGTGAAAACTCGTATCAAACAATGACATACATAACATAATGCCGGGTTTACATTCAGCCAATTATATGACTGCCAGTAGAAAGGCTGCAAAGTGCTTTTCGGTCAATGGCAAGTAATTGCCCAGACGGGACAACAACTTAGCTCTATATTGTATTTTTTCTTACTGCGCATGCGCTTGTAGAATTTGGCAGTTTTTTTGGGCGGGGGGGGGCGTGAAAAAATTGATCCCTTATCATAGATTAATTCCGACATTTTTTGCTCTTTGTTCTTTCTGATGCGAGGTTGTGTTTTTTTCATTTTAATTACCATTTTTTATACTATAGTTTTAATTTAGGTTTCTATAGTTCATTTTAGGTATGTTGACTTTTTTTTATTTTACCATGTTTCTGTGTAAATATTTATCATTTTAATACGATACACAGTAAAAAAATACAAGGATGCCAAAACGGCAATTTATAGCCAATCATGGAATGCCTAAATCTATCTTATGAAATTTTGGCAAACTTAAATCAGTCCCATTCTGCGCATGTTCTGCCTATTGGCCATCTTATAACTGGCCGAATGTAAACCCGGTATAACGATACAAAAATATTCGATGTTGCTTAACATTTAATAATTCTCAGAGTCAAAATTTGTATTTGGCAACGGCTTCCATTTTAACTTAATCATTTAAGATATGATTTAATCTTAAGAAATCGCGCCTAAAATAAATATTCGGTTTTTATAGAAAAATTTCATTTTATATTTCATGTACATTGTTATTAAAATATCTGATTTATGAATTATCAAAAAGGGTAATATTTTTATTCAAATTTTACTTTGATTTTTTTAATATGCTAACTGATTTCCAATCTTCCAGAACTTTACAAAACATTTTTTAGATCCAAAAGAATCCTGCTTTGTGTACTCTACCATTCAGTTTCACTTCTAATTTTATTCTTGTAGCACTTATTATTGTTACCTTCCATTAGAATTTCTTTTTTTCTGAGTTGCGAAATTCCGATTTTTCCAAATCACTTAAATTATCCTGAACTTGATAATGTAATCTACTTTTGTCTCTTATGCTGTTTATTTTTAAATGTTCTTTTTTTTAGAAAAAATGATATATTTACAAGTGTTTACAAGATTGGAATTCCATTGTCAAGATTTAGTTGACTTGCATCTAGTTCTAACGGCAAGCAATAAGCAGTAATAATCTGAAATATTTACGCAGTGAAAAAAGAAATACAATATTGGAGATTGATATTGTATCACTAGACAACTTTTCAAATTAAATTACATATCATATTCAACAATAACTTTTGCAACATGACGAGTACAGATTGTCATTGTGCGGCATACCATCATAAAACAATGAACATTTAAACAAGGGACTACAAGGATTTGAAGTTCCATAGAATTTAGCAGAATATTTCCGTACCCAAAAGCCTGGATTTTGCAAGAAAGCTCTTCTAAAGTTTCCAGAATTTATTTTTGAAGTAGGGGGGGGGGTTATTATGATTAACGCGTATCTTTATCATTTATGAGCTATTTGAATGAAAATTATCCCAACATTAGGCTGCTTGCTGAACAGAGTAATTTCTTTGGATTTTTACCGCGCGTTTCATTTCGGATTCAAAGATTCGTAAGCGAAAAGGCGCTATTGACATTTGTTGAATAAAAATGCTGTGGATAATACAACTGAATGGCGCAATTACAATATACCCCTCTCTTCAACGCCAAGCATGCGTCGTTTCAAAAATATTTTTAGTCATTTAATTCAAAATTAATTTCATTATAGAATGAATATTATATCAGTAAACTTATTTATTAAGGTATAGAATATTTAACTAGAGTAACGTTGTGTCTTGTCTTGAAGCCATACATGAGTACATTTATTTTGGAATGATGCGAGGAACTTTGAACTAGCCAGGTAATGAGAATAACATAAAAAAATCGGCAATTTTTCATTAATTTTCTGCATGTCTTATGTGAGAGTTATACCACAACAGATGCAAATACTCGGTTGCGGAATTGCACCTCAAAGCTATAACTTCATCATCAAGCCGTTGTAGCCAAACTTCCTGGTTTGGTATGGTGTAGAGAAGGTGGTGCCAGCTCAGGTGTCGTCCTCGTCATCTGACCGCATTTCAAGATTACGAGGTCCGTCCCAAAATAGCTCTAGTGTTGCTTTACAACGGGACCTTAATATAACTAATCTAAAAAAAAATCAAGCCATTGTGGTCTCTTACTGTGCAGATAGAAAAATGAACTCTGACAATTAGATAGTAATGAAAATACATAATAACTCTTTTTTATCTATGCCTTCCAAAGTTTAATTACTATAACTTTAATTTTTTCCCCTGCTTGATTGTCTATTTTCGAAAAGCTTCATGTGCTCCTTCAGAGCATCGAATTAGAAATACCTTGGCAATGGTATTCTTAATGAAAGTTTTGGCTATTTTTTTCATGTTTATAGTAGAACCAATAAAAAATTAGTTTAATACGCTGTGTAATAATGGAAATATTAATTGTACCATCGAAAATTCATGACAGATTAAATCTTTCTTAAGAATAAATTTTTTATAAAGTTATGTTACCAACAAAATTAATATGAAAAGAAATAAAATATAATAGCAATAAGTATTTACAAAAAAAAAAAACATTAAATACGGCAAATACGGCATGTGTCTACTACAAAGGTATTCACAATTTCAAAATTATAAAAAGTCCGGCAGATAATTTCGCATGCTTTTCCTAAGATTTAAGTCTTACAATTGATGCATGTAAATTTTTAAAGTACTGACTCTAAAATGATTCACAGTTTGCAACATTTAAAATATTTCATTCACAACTTTCATTATATTTAATTGATTGAAGAAAAACAATTGAAATTTACAATAAAGGACTTTGAATAACTTTTATAACTATTGCAATCTTTCTGAAAGTGTTTACATTTTTATAATGTCCAGATATATTATATTCTTAATAAGTATAAAAAAATCTACGAACTAGTTTTTTTAAATCTATTTATTTCCAAGATTTAATATCAACAAACCATATGTGAAAAGCGAACCAAACACAGTTAAGTTGAGTTTCGGTGTGAGTTTTACAACATTA
Source organism: Argiope aurantia (assembly GCA_026543865.1). Classification (NCBI taxonomy): domain Eukaryota; kingdom Metazoa; phylum Arthropoda; class Arachnida; order Araneae; family Araneidae; genus Argiope; species Argiope aurantia. Next base: position 1,751,983 of record JAPMOR010050358.1, on the reverse strand, counting down.
CAAGCAGTCATTTTGGGAAATGATTTGTTCAGCATAACATTCAAGTAGTAAAATGTTCCATGATCTGTGCTGTTTCGTTCGATTATTTCATCTTGCAGATTGGCTAGAGCTAAGTAAATTTTTTCAGCCTGAACAGATATTTGTGAAGCGCAGAGTGTAACGCCGACGAGAGATAATGGCACCACAGTCATTACAGGCATATTTTCCCATAATGCTGCCAAAGCTATGTTCCCTCTTAGAAGCATAAAAGTTGCCAGCGTAAAATACATAATAATCATTCTGGAGCACAGAAAAAGAAAGCAGATTAGAGATACCACATTTTCTAATTTATAGGCTGTTTGAAATAGCAGAGCATGTTGTTTAGTTTTAAAACGCAGAATTTCGCATTTTAAGCAATTTTTTTGAAAATCATAAAGTTTCTCGTGAAAGATACAAAGCAAGCAGCTATATTTGTGGTATAAAATCCCACACATTGCAGCCACTATACTAGGAAATATGTATTGGTTTGTAAAAATTAATAACGCCATGCATAATGTAATAGCAATACCGATATAATTCTCCTCGAAAGACATAAAGAAACTGTAGCAAATTTTCAGTGTTTCTTCTGTTGATATCCAAATAGTACAAAATACAGCCGAAGAAACGGAAATAAAAATGGATAATAAGATTGCAGCATTGATGGTTTTATTTTGATTCGGTATGCTTTTTCCTTGAAGAGCACTGATTCTTTGATATTGAATAATTAGTTCCCTGATGCAGTTCTCCTTGACTTTTACGCTATGCCACAAAGGTATAGCAAATAAAGAAGCGCAAGTGAAAGCAGAAGCAATTCCAAAATCCATCATACCAGCACGATAAGCTAACACACTTATACATGTTATATATATTTGAGTAAAATACAACAAAACGGGAAATATCGGAACAATTTTGAAGCATTTATCCTTATTATCTTTGCTACGAGCATCAATGCCAAAAACATTCAGCACATTCCATAACATACCATATTCATTTTCATTTACATAACTAAGAGCAGATTTTTTAATGAATAATTGCTTTTTATTCGGCATAACTGCGCAATTAGTGTTATTAATTCACAGACACTAATTCGATTAACTTATAAATTCACAAAACAAAGGCTAATTGTTTTTAATATTAGATATAGTTAAATGTTACTAAAATTGTTAAAAGATTATTAGCAGAAACAGTAATACACTCCTTAACGTTGGTTTCGCTGAATGAAAGTGAAAAATATTTACTCCACATGATAACAAACTTGGTTATCAATACAATCTTTGGTCATCAATATTAATTTCAAATTTATGATTACATGCACACAGCTTTTGAAATATTATAAAATTTACATGTCACGTTTGATACACTTTTCATATAAAAACTCCCATCCAATTAATTAAATGAACTATTCTGACAGAACAGACAATAACAGGAATTGAAAAATATTTCGTGACTAAAATTAATAGAACTCTAATACAATCAGTTTGTTCTGAGACCTTAAAAACTAAATATATAACTGGATCAGTAAGCTCGATTCGTTAATTTATTCTTCTTTCTGAAAGAACATGGATATCAACACAAAAGCATTCTCTTTGTAATAAGGTATTGATTGTTCTTGATGGAGATATTTAGATAATCGAATACAAAAAATTCTCTATAGTTACTGATGGATAGGATTGTTATATTAATTATATATATATGTATGTGGATCGTTACTATATCATTAAGGCTGAAATAGAATGAAATAATCAAGACGGATCTAAAAAAAAGTTGACTGAATTTATTTTTGTTTTCTACTTTGCTTGGTATATGTAATCATTCGTCAGTAATGCTTAAGCGTATTTTAGGTACAGTACATTTTCAAATATCCGACCTAATGGCGACAAATATGGCGTAAGGGCAGACCGGATAACAAGAAAGCCGAGTAGGTCGGAGTTCTAAGAATTCATTTATTTGCCCACCAATAGAAGAAAACAAAATTTTTATACCAAAACTCTCTGTTATAATACATATTTTCTGACTTCTTATTAAGTACTAAGTCTTCATTTATCACAAGTCACCTAGAATGTGAATGGGGCATGACCCATTGAATCATAGTAGCAGTTTCCGGTAACATGTTTATTAAAATAGAAGGCTTTGTTCTGGTAGTTTATATATGTTAATATACTGCACTGCACGTTTTAAGAATTTATTATAAAAAAAGTAAATTAAAATATATAAACTGTTCACATTTTAATATAAATTTTGTAATACCTATCTTAAATGTAAGAAACATAAACAAAACATTAAAATCGTAGGTCTAATTCTTAAGAAAATTGACTCAAACTGATTTTATTTTTCCCTGATAAATGATTACACAGATATGAAAAGGTAACCCTAAGATAAGAGTCAAGACTTAGTTTTTAATTTATGATAAAGCCTTTAATAGATGACAGTGAACAAGGAGCAGAACACTGATCTTTTCCTGTCACAACTTGCATTTTGCACAAGACGCGTAGGAGGATCGTAGCAGAGGCTCATTTCCATTGCCTTAGCAATGTTGCTAATGCAACAGCTTGCCTTCCTCATTTAATTACGATAAAAGAAAATTAGGTCGGATAGTAAGGAAACCAGATAGTCACGAACCGGATACTCAGGTGTGTACTGTAGTTAGCTTTAAACAATAAGCAGACATACAATTGCTTCAGGCACCGTTACCAAAAAATTGCGAAATTTCCTGGAAAAAAAGGTAAAAAAAGTTTTTTAAAGTGTTATGGAAATTTTGCAGAAAGCGAGATTCGGTGCAGTGGGTGTTCTGTGAACATAGTCCAACAGGTTCAATAACCAATAACGATGCTTTATTCTAAACGAAACAAGAACACACATGGGTAACAAAAGACATCCGAAGCTTACACAAGAACAGCATTCATAGTAAATAGCAACACACAAGCAACAAATCAGTAATAAAAACATCATAACAATAGAAAGCAGCCAGAGAGAACTGTAAGAAAGAGATTTCGCAAACAGTTTTACCAAACAATTTGGCAATAGTTAAAAACGATTACGTGACTGGATAGTTTATTCGAAAGCAATTTTCCAAACACTAAGTTTATTGTTTCCGTAATTAGAAAACAATCTGTTTATTGTTTCTGTAATAAAAATTTAATTGGAAACCTAAAAGAGTTGTTAAAAGTAAGTGAAAGTTTGTTACATTATCCAGCTTATTTAATTGCAACATTTACTGACAATTAAATATGCTGGAAATAAGTTTTCTTTTCGTACTCTAACTTTTAAAAGATTGTGCGATTCCAAATTCAATTAAATACAATTAATAAAGAATACAATTAAAATTAATAGGGAATTGAAAATCCTTTATCTTAGCAAGTATCATATTGAAATAACAAAATATCTAGCTATTCAAATTTTTTCTCTTCTGAAATAACATGGAAAATTATTTCAACCAAATATAGAAAGTTTAAATTGTCTACTAAATTTGATTCAATTACAATACATTTCCGAGTATCCGATTCGCAACTATCCGGCTTAATTTTCTTTTATCATAATTAAATGAAGAAGGCAAGGCGTCTATTAAGTCATCTATTAAAGATTTTTCAAAAACTGCAAGTTTTGTCTCATATCTTAGGATTACCTTTTCATATCCGTGTAATCGTTGATCAGTGAAAAATAAAATCAGTTTGAGTCATTTTTTTTAAGAACTAGGCCTACGGTTTACGTTAATATTTTGCATATGTTTCTTGCATTTGAGTTGGGCATTACAGAATTCATGTTAAAATGTGAACAGTTTATATCATTTAACTTACTTTTTTCTAATTGATTCTTGAAGTGTGCAGTGCAATATATAAATATATAGAAACTACCAGTATAGTGCTTTCTATTTTAACTCGACACGTTACCGGCAACTGCTTCTGTGATTTATCGGATCGTGGTTGGGTTCACATTGAGATAAATCGAGGGTTTAGTACTCAATAAGAAGTGAAAAAAATACATATTTTTACAGTGAGTTTCGGCATAAAAACCTTGTCTTCTGGTATTGGTGGGCAAAGAAATGAATTCATAGAACTTCGGCCTGTCCGGCGTTTTTGTTATCTGATCTGCCCTTCCGCCACATTAGGCTGGATGCTGAATACTCGGGAGTGTACTGTATATATATATAGCGAAACATATAGAATATTTTACAAATTAAAAGGTTCGAAATAATGTAAAAATATCCAAATACTTTTCTATAAACTTAAATTCCAAAACTGATATAAGTTATTAACAAAAATTATCTATAGTTGTTCGGCAGGCTCTCAACGATGATGTTAAAGTAAATTTAAAGTTTTTTTTTTAAGTAAGAATTTCTGACAGTACAAAGAAAGAATAGGGTGATATGGTGTAAGAAAAATTACTAAAAACTAATTTAAATTTGAATAATCTGTACTAAATGTTTTTAAAAATTAATACGGATTGAAAAAGTTACACAGAAATAAAACTGATATTATTAAATAGGTAAAATTTTGAATAGTAAGTGTGTGAAATAAGTTTTTTGAGATAATTTTCTCTAAAGTTGCTGTAGAAAGCAGACAAAATTTTGGTTATTTCCCATAGCCTGAATCCTCTGGTGTTGTTGAACACCTGTTTCATTGCTCACAAAATTCTTACTTTACCTGCCTCTGTTTAAGCGATTGACCTATATTTGTTTTTAGACAGCATTTAGTTACCATTTCAATACCATTAAAAATGATGTCAATATATATATATATATATAAAATAAAAGATAAATGTTAAAAAATAGTGTCAGGTTTTATGTTACTTCTTGATAACACACACATGTTGCTGCCTGATAAGCCGAGAAGGAGAAAACACGTGGTGGAATATTGAGGCCGATATGAGATTTTAAAATGTTCATTCATAAAAATATGAAAGCGACAAGGCCAACCAATTCCGAAAAAATAGTTCTCAAACTTTCTGCATGGTTTATATGCTAGTAAATTGTCAGCATCGGTGAACAGCCGGTTAGCGCGTTCGTCGAGACACTGGCTTCACATTTGGAAGTCAGGGTCCGGTACTCAATATATTTCTTTCCAAAATTATTTAAATTAAATTAAAGATTTAAAGTAGTTTTAATTTATTTTTTCTACGTATGTTATGTTTTTATATAATTTATATTATGTTATGTATGTATGTAAAAAATATGCATTCACCTAATATTTGAATTATAATGAGAATTTAATTTTAAAACAGTAGAATAATTATAAAATAGAATAAATGGTGATAAATAATTTAAATTACTATTATCATCACAATAAAGCTTTTAATTTTTGAATTTCAAGAAAAACAAATTATATGTTCTTATCTACGAAACCCTGTTTCTCTCGGAAATTAAAGAGGACAGCTGATAATATATTAAATACAAAAGCAAACATTTCTGATTTTGATAATCGAAAGGAAAGTGTAGAAAACAGGTGTTAAGTTGCTGAAAGAGCAAGCAGATTGCTCCAATTTTAAAGATCGTTCAAATTCAAACGAAGGTTAGTGAAATAAAACTTTTTCACAAATACAAACATTTATTTCAATATCTACGTATATGATCTATACATAAAAAAAATTCGAGCAGGAATCCAAATGAAGAATTACTATCAGAATGCACAAGCAGAAACCAATGAGAACAACAACAACAAAAATAACTAAAGTATATGTGGGTATAACGCTTCAACTTTATTTAGAAATTCTTCAAATTTACATTTCCTCTAGTTATGAAAATTCTGTGCAGATATGCGAATTCTGTTTGTATTTCGCTAAGATTGGAGTGTCCCATATCATTCTTTACTTAATTCAACATAATTTAGATAGTTAAAATATTCTGGATTTCTGTGTCTAGTAACAAGTGAAGCATTAAGTTAAACTGTTTGTAAATATTTGATTTAAATTAAATAATTAAAAAATAAAACGGATTCATATTCATAATTGTGTTTCTGTTTAAAAGTTAAATTATAATTCAAGTGTTAGGAGTGATATGGCGGCGGTAGGCCTAATTCTGGCTGTATGTCAGCAAGTAATAAATCCGTCGATAGTGAACAATTCGAGAATAATATACTTAATCCATATTAATTACAAAAATAAATTTATTACTATTAAAACACATAAGAAAGGATCAACAATTACAAGGAAAATAAAAGGCACGTCTACTCTATATGAGTAGGACTAGTAAAGTGAAATATTTTCCAAAAGAATATAGGGGGCGGCACCATACATTGAAACAGGAAGTAGCTGGTAGTACAAACAAGGAGAATTTGCATTTATTTTTGCACTGAAAATAAGTAATGTAACATTTAATTAAATGCTCAGCATAAATCGTTAATCCATGATTATATACTCATTATATTCATTAATCTCTATTTGTAAATCGTTAGTTATATTTAAATAATTTTGGAAATTTTCTTTTTAAATGACGTATTGAAAGCCGAACCTTAACCTAGCGGACACGCACTGATTAATTGTTTAATAATGGCGATAATTTATTATCATATGAGCCATGTCAAAAGTTTGAAGGCTATATTCTTAGAATTGGCTGATTATTTGGTTTTAATATTTTTATAGATGAAGATACTAAAGATATACTACCATTATACTAAAGTTCATCCGGATTTCAATTTTCAATCCATGCCTTCTTTTTGTAAGATGTGTCATGTGTCACTCGTTAACGTCAGGCTTCAAACACCTTACATCCATAACATAAATTATTATATATAAATTATTATTATATTACCAGCAGTTTTCGGCAACCAACTATTTGCCTACCCTATTAATAATATTAATTTAGACATATCAGGTAGTTTTGATGAATAACATCCTTCTGTATTTCACATAAAATTTAAGCGGTTCTGATATAAAATATTTGAATATGTTATTTGAAAGTTATTCAGATATGTTATATAATCAACAGATTTCAACTATACGTAGTTTAAATTTTCAAAATATGCTTTTTTAAATATTGAATTTATCTTATCAGTTCCCTTGATTATCCGACAGAATATTTTGAGGATACTTATTTCAACAAATTGTTGTTATTTTCATGTGGTGTAATCATCAAAAATTACACCCTTTCAGCACAAGATAACGCTCCGTTGAATGATCAAAGAATCTATGCTGCATGATTTAGTTTGTCTGTCCTGATGTTGCTTTCCTTATCTTGATTTATATGCTAATTGAGAAATGTCCATAAAAAACCTTTTATTATTGATACTGATGAATCTTAATCTAGTTGCTCACCAGTGCACTTTGAATATACAAGCAATTTTTAAAGCTAAGTATGAATTAGTTGAAATATGGTTGTATTTGTTTCTTATTTCAATCCAAGATAGAAAATTACACAAGAAATACTTTAAACATTTACTGATAACTCATTCCCTTACATTTAATCCTTTAATTTATAGCAGTTAAGACCTGAATAAAGTTATGCAAGTAAGTTTTTTTACTTTCTCGTATACGTAATATAGAGAAAGTATTGTAATCGGTAAAAATTTTCAGAAGTTTGAAAAACAACAGTTTTGGTATTATTTCTGTCTATCTGTCCGTCTGTTGGCCGGTATCTCTATCTGTGACAAAGAGTACACCAAAACCGCTTCGTCATTTGACAAAATGATGAAATTTTATCTGTGGTATTTACATCAAATTTGTAGATTTCTTTCAAATTTTGAATGAAATCTGTTCAGAAGTCTGTCTGTCTGGTTCTCCGAGAATAAGTTAACACGATAAGATTAAAACGAAAAGAGTTAGATAGAATTTAATGCACAATTTTAACACAGATTTGGTACGCGCATTTAAATTGTAAATACTTCCAAAATTTGGAATAAAATACTTCAAGTGGTTGTCTCCCTATCGGCTTTAACTTTAGAAGCATATAAACTCGATATTACTCGAAAACGCAATGACTCAAGTACATGAAATTTGGGATGTGATTTTGTGACTACAGTTACAGTTATCATTCCAATTTTGGTTTCAATCAGTTGGAAACAACGCGTTCTAAAACATAAACTTGATTTTCGAGTACCTATTGCTAAATGCCACGAAATGATTGCTAAAAAATTTCCAAGGTTCACACGATAGTTTCAGTAAAAATGCTAAATTCACGCAACGCATCAAGATATTCGCAGACTTGCCCAAAGTTCGTAATTAAATGCTGGGAAAGGAAGATAATATCTTTATTATAAAGTTTTCTATAGATCACTTTCACTGGCTTATATATGGAGTACTAAAGAGGACTCGTGCACTCCTGCCCATCCTTATGGGTGGTGAGGAAGTCTTGAATGTGAGCATGAATTAGTGCCTAGTATCAGGTGCAAGAATAATTAAAATTTAATGATTATTTCCGTTAACTCTTGAAACAATGCGAAAGCGCGAACACTAAGACAACGATACAAAGCCGAATCCTATATAAGAACAGCATTAGTTATATGCAACAGCAAACAATTCGCAAATCTATAATAAATAACTGTATCAGCATAAAGTGTCCAGAGTGAACTCGCAGAAAAGAGACTTCTCTCAATTATCTACAGTTCTCAAACGTCTGCTACTCTCCATTGACTCAAACTATATGGCTTCCGCTCTGTCTTTAGGTTTTATTGTAAAACATTTTTAGTCTTCAAATTTTGATAGTCATGCCAAACTTATACTGTTTTTTAGATCGTTTCGTTCAATTTACTATATATATATTTTGCCAATTTGTTGTCATTTACGGTAAAACTTCAACTTTAATTTAAAGTGGAAATGATGAAATTGCAATTAATTTAAAGATGTTTTTTAATAAAACCAAACGTTTTATTTTATTTATCATCTTTATTGTTATTTATTTATTTATTATTATCATTATTGAATATGAGTATTGCAAACAGAATCGCTCGGTATTTAAGTCTTATGTGAACTTGTAGCGGTTACAATTACTGCCTTCTCCTTTCTTCATAGGTGGCGCTACTATTGCCACCTATCAAGAGCCATGTTTTCCCATGATTCCTCATTCTTGTCTCTTGTGTTGTCCATGCTTGCCGTGTGAATTTGTTCTTCAATATGCTTGTGTTAAATGTTTGTGCCGTGGAACCTAACCGGCTAATAAAAAGTAGTTCCTGAAACTGAACTCATTCTTTCATCCATGGCATAACACCTAATAAAGAGTCTCGTCCCTCTACAAACTATAAAATATTTTTCTTAATTTATGTAATATCTCAAAGAATAATTCAACAAAAACTTCTCAGATTCAGCATAAAATTCAGTTCTTAGTTTTGCTTTCAAAAGGATTGAAATGAAATCAATAATAATATTTTGTTCCGGCCTATAAATATATTTCAAAAATTATGAAGTCTAAATTTAATGCAGTAAGGTATCATATTCTGAGAAATATTCTGGACACACCAAATTTTAAATAAATGAATGAATGTTTCTATTTTCCACGATCAATTAAGACATATTTATGAAGTTTTGAATGTTAAAAATTTGGAAAAACTGAAAATTTTCATAATCTTAGACCAATTAATCTTGAGAAACCTGCGCGCTGATTGGCGTATTTCCTTTGAAACGATCAATGGAAAATCTAAAATTATCCTTTTTTTATTGAATAGTGATATTCAAATTTTCATAAATCAGTCAGTTTAAGTGATTGATTTAGTTGATTGGAAATTAACTCTTTTTATTTAAAATATTAGTGTTTCAAGAACATTTTGTTATTCGTGATTTCCACAGCAGAAGCTTTATGTAAAATCAAAAATTCATTATTTATTAGAACATTTATTGAATCAAGTTACATAAAATATAATCATTTTCCATTTAGACCATTTTAGCAGATCTGTGTCTTACTAAATGTTTACAAATTAGCTGTGAAGCCCTGATTTGAATGGATATCCTGTCCATATTAAACAAAACTTGCCTTAAAATAAAACTGATTTATTGGATTAATAATATAGAGAGTGTAAAATATCATAAAATAATTTTTCTTGAAATTATTTTTTTAGAAAAAATAATATTTCATATTTGTTTCATTTCCTACAGACACGTGCCGAAAATTATGTTTTTGCAGATTTCATTTCCAAAAAGATTTAATTTATTTTTAATTGGAGCTTTAATCAATGTGATGGCAACACTTTGAAAAAAGCTAATTTTTTCCCATGAATGCGAAACGTGCAGCTTAAATTTTATTTTTATTTTGTACGAAAAAAGTTGTCAAAAATATAATTAAAATATTTATTCAAAGATTCATTAAAAATAGAAATCTAATTTTAAGGTTAAAACATTGGTATCATTTAAAAGATAAATTTTTGATCGTTAACTTCATGTAAAAATCTTTTTTGTGCGGTAATATTTTCGGAAGTTATAGCAGAAACACGCCAAAATTTCGCTTAATTTTTAAATAAATAAAATTTTAATTAAAAATTCGAAAAAATAACCCCCAGGTGCACATTTCCGGCCTCCAAGGTATACACATGCCAAATTTGGTAGCTGTAGGTTGAATGGTCTGGCCTGTAGAGCGCCAACACACACACACACACTGAACTTTATTATAAGTATAGATATAGATAAACGTTTTTGGTATTGCATGTTCGCAACACACAAGGGTTCCGGGACCTCATTTTGAAGAGCACAGCCCTATAGCTAAGCAGGTGAAAGTGAATAATAATTATATTAGGTTGCGGACATGTAGGTAAGGAGCGTCAAAGAATGCATTCTAAGCATTTTGCAACAAAATGTATACAAGATTCTCGAACTTTCAAGAGTTGGAAATCCATGGATTCGGTGGGATAATCCCATCTAGTGCGAATTGCAATCGTCGCTCTCTCATAGTAATAAACTCAAATATAGTAATATTTGAGTAATAAACTCAAATATAATAACTCAAAAATAGTAATAAAAATCTGCCAATTCTGATCATAATTGTATTGCCGAAATTTCTGGAGCGGTAGTCACATACTCAGAATACTTGATGTTTTCGTTAATGTTCAGCAATCCTTATGTCGCCGGTATGGACGGTCAAATTTTCCAGAATTTTCTCTAATTTCTTTTATAATCTTCAATTTTTTTTATATATCTTTAAATTTGATATTTTTTTATTTTTGCTATGGCTGTTATTTTATTTTGCAATAAATATTGCCCCTTGAATTTTCACATTTCAGCTATGATGCTGCCTTATGTGGCGATTTTATCTTTCGTAGATAAATTCTAATCTCTCTCTTAAAGTCTGAACCAATAGTTTTGAGTTATCCTATAGAGCAATCACTAAAAAACTTGGTTGACCTTGGATTATCTTTGAAGCATCTTATCTATTATGGTATTTTATCTTTTAATCAAGAACTTATTTCCCGAAATATTCAAGATACAAGGCATATCCATCGAAGGCAGATTACAATCACACAAAATTTTTAAATTATATCTTTGTAAAGCGACTAACAATATATCAACATAATTCTTATTTATTGATCACTAAGAAATTACTGCACACGAATTTTCATTAAAAAAATTTCTCATTTACAGAATGATCATTTATTCCATCTTGTCCAAGTATTTACATATCGCTTAAATGATAATTGTAGCTCAATTTAATGGACATTCAAACATCGATAATCAAAGAACTGTGTTACATATTATAATACAAATGCAAAATGAAAGGCAATTTAGTTATCAAATTTTAAAAGATAAAGAATTTTTATTTACAAACAGTTTTTGAATCTGAAAATGCTATTTAAACATTTAATAGCTTTGTTTAATATTTACATGTTCTTGCGCCAAAAAATAAAGAATTAAATATATAGTAACAATTCAAAATATCTCTTCACTGAATTTTTAATTTTTTTTTTTTTTTTTTTTTTTTTTTTTTGTGATGCAGTTTTTAGAAATAGACAGAATTTGATGGGTAAAGAAAAAATGTAGCAAAATACAAAATACAATTCAAAATAATGTTTGAATTTATCATTTATTTACATGGTGATAATTCATAAATGCTTGTGTTATTATAAGCAGTGGCAATTGCAGTTGAGAGTAGATGAAAAGTCACGTCATTATATCATTATGCACTAAAATAGTACAGAATTCATTTTGAATAGCATATAGTTTAGAATTTTTCTGTTTGTAATAGGTGAGCATTTATTGTGAATTGATATAGCAGTCCGCATATTTTGGATGGATGGATGGTTGGAACTGTAAAACCATTTATTTATTATGTACTAGCCGCCTTTGGCGACCAGCCGGTTCGCCAGTATTACCGCTCGCTACAATTTCCAATTAAATATTTTAAGTAACTGGTCTCTTAAAGGATTCTTAAACAAAACATTTTTAATCTCCAAATTTTGATAGTCATACCAAACTTATATTGTTTAGATCGTTTCGTTCAATTTACTGTATATATTTTGCTAATTTGTTGCCGTTTCCGGCAAAACTTCAACTTTAATTAAAAATGTAAATGACGAAATTACAATTAATATTAAGATATTTTTTAATAAAACCAAGCGTTTTATTTTATTTATCATCTTTATTGTTATTTATTAATTATTATTATTATTGAATATGAGTATTGCAAACAGAGTTGCTAGGTATTTAAGTCTTATGTTAAGTACAAAATATTTTTCATAGTTTATGTAATATCTCAAACAATAATTCAACAAAAATTTCTCAGATTCAGTATAAAATTCAGTTTTTAGTTTTGCTTTCAAAAGGATTGAAATGAAATCAATAATATTTTGTTCCTGCTTATAAATATATTTCAAAAATTATGAAGTCTAAATCTAATGCAGTAAGGTATCATATTCTGATAAATATTCTGGACACACCAAATTTTAAATAAATGAATGAATGTTTCTATTTTCCACGATCAACTAAGACTTATTTATGAAGTTTTAAATGTTAAAAATTCAGATAAACTCACCATTTTCATAATCTTAGGCCAATTAATCTTGAGAAAACTGCACGCTTATTGGCGTATTTTCTTTGAAACGATCGATGAAAAATCAAAAATTATCCTTTTTTTATTGAATAGTGATATTCAAATCTTCATAAATCAGTCAGTTTAAGTGATTTGAAATTAACTCTTAAAAGTCAGTGATTTAGTTGATTGGAAATTAACTCTATGACCACCATAAAATCTGTGCTTTCTCTTGTGGTGTATGCATTCTCCTTAATATCCGATCGAATAAAACATCACATACAAAAGTACTACATAGATCAAACACATCAAAAGTAAACATAACATTTCAATAGTTGCCAAAAACAAAAGAGAGAAAAATGCAATTAATAAGCAGACGATATTTAGAAAAGTACAGATATTTAGACTGGAAAATGAAATTATCTGAAATTAAAAACACGCGCAGACGATATTTACAAAAGTAAAAATATTCAAACCTGAAAAGGAAAATATATGAGTTATTCCATCAATAAATGCCATAAGTTTGTTTACATCTTCATTATTTTATGAGTCATTAAATATCAAAATGGATCCGGGACTGAATAAACACCCTGTATAGAGAGTGTAAAAGATAATAAAATAATTTTTCTTGAATTTATTTTTTAGAAAAAATAATATTTCATATTTGTTTCATTTCCTACAGACACTTGCCGAAAATTATATTTTTGCAGATTTCATTTCCAAAAAGATTTAATTTATTTTCAGTTATAGCTTTAATCAATGTGATGGCAACACTTTGAAAAAAGCTATTTTTTTCTCATGAATGCGAAACGTGCTTAATCCTCATTTTTATTTTTGACGAAAAAAATTATTGAAAAACATAGTCAAAATATTTATTTAAAAATTCATTAAAAATAGAAATTTAATTTTAAGATTAAAACAGTAGTATCATTTAAAAGATAAATTTTTGATCTTTAACTTCATGTAAAAATCTTTTTTGTGCGGTAATATTTTCGGCAGCTATAGCAGAAACACGTCAAAATTTCGCTTAATTTTTAAATAAATAAAATTCTAGTTAAAAATTCGAAAAAATAACCCCCAGGTGCACATTCCCGGCCTCCAAGGTATACACGTGCCAATTTTGGTAGCTGTAGGTTGAATGGTCTGGTCTGTAGAGCGCCAACACACACACACACACACACACACACATTGAGCTTTATTATAAGTAAAGATTTAGAAAACACATTTATTGCGCGGTACCCGGCGCGCTGCTGCTGCAGAATAAATAATTTCGGAAACATCGTTTGAAATTTAAAATAACTGTATAATTTAATTAGGAATGATAGAAAGAATGATATTTATTTTTTTACTGGCAATGCATTCATTGAAATTTAATGATATATAAGAGAGAAGTACACATAATATTTATTCTATTTTTTTTTACTTTATTGTTCAATTGTTTTAGGGTAGACAATAGTTTCTGTTTTTCCGTCTTCAGCAAAAGCAAATAAATTTCTTGATTGTCCGACTCGTAAGCATCCAGCATACAACTGGTCATGTGATAAACATGGGTTTTCTAGGTACAATCCATAAATTTTAAATGACTGACCTTGCGCCTTGTTGATGGTAATCGAGAATGCAAGTCAAATGGAGAACTGCAATCGTTTGAAATCAAAAGGAGTATCGGTAGGAATAATGGGAATGCGTGGAATGAGTACATTTTCTCCAATCGACTTTCCGTTAAAAATAGTTGCATCTCTTCTTACCACATATTGATCTTTCGATTCTGATGCGCGTGATCAGGTAGAATATAAACGTTGTCTTTCGATTCTTGCTGCATGTTGATCTTGAGATTCTGAAGCACGTGAATTTGCAATTCGTAAATAATTTGCTTTATTGCTCGCTTGTCGTTTCTCATTTGTTTGAGAAGCTCGAATTGGCTTATTTCTATGTTCTGCTCTGGTATATCTATTAAGTGACGAACGTTTGGGGACATATTTTTTGTCGAAGCAATCAATACGATACAAGCTTATATAATCGAAATATCGTTTGTCGATTCACTGAATAAATAGCAAAATTAGTGTTTGCACTGGAAAACTTCCATTATATATAACTTAACTCAATACCGAATTAGCATCGATAATAATAATTCCATTTTGCATGTGTCAGATAAACTCTGAATAACATGTGAGTTTGCCGCAGACAGAATATTGTGCACGCTGAATGACAACCTCCTGTGCAGATGACTATACATTAATGAGAAGAAAGAAATTAGCATTTGCACTAAATATTTTCGATTTCATTTCAGGCATATTTATCAATTAAAATAATTTTATTTGTTTGATATATGTGCGATTAACCCCGAATGACATGTGCCGTTTACTGTTTATCTTTTGCCAATTGTCAATTTTAAATATAACTTCACGCAAGTGTAAGCAATAATTTGACAAAGTTTCATGCAATCGGTTGAACGATACGGCAACGCATAAGATACGAAAATAAACAAAAATTCATTTTTGCATGTTTGATATAACTGTAGTATGCCTATAACCTTCGCGCAGGTGCAAGCAATTCGTTGACCAAGTTTCATCGCAATCGGTTGAACGGTACGGCAGCGCATAAAATACGAACAAACAGAAATTCATTTTTATATATTTGATTAGCTGATATTTATATATGTATATTAGACGTAATTAAGAGTGTATACATTGCAGTATTTGATCATTTTATTTGAATCATTGAAATTCTACAATAATATTGTTCGTGTTGCCAACTCTAAAATGTTAAATGAAATAAATGTTATAGGTAATCTAAATGTTCAATTCACTCTTTTAGAACAATACAATAGTATTTTTATATTTCGTTGCACCTAGGCAATTCCCATTATGAGACTTTTTGGCTTAAAAATTTATAAGAATAAATTAGAACTTTTCTGCGTCACTGAATTGTTGCGAATATAAATAAAAAATAAATATTTTTTATAAAATTATAAAAATTAAATACTATCATCAGTAAAAACATTCGATACTAAAGAGGTCATTTTAAAACATTTTTTTTGTGAGCAGTGCCAAAATATATTTGTGGGCTGATTTGGGTAATTAATATTCCACTTTTTTGGTATCATTGATATTATCAAAGTAGAATATTAAATTTGGTTTAATTTAATTGGCTGTAAATTATGGACAATGCACAACGAATGAATAATATGCGCCTATTTATTAGCAATCATATTAAAGTCCAAAATAATAAATTCACTAATCAATCCTTTCCGTTTATAATTTAGTCCCAGTCATTGTCCTCCAATATCATTGTTCTACAATGATTTTTGATTGCACGTACATTTTTTTTAAACTTGAAGAATTTTTTATAGCTATATATAACTCTAGTCGAAGATATTATCAACAGATTTAAATGTCTTTTTTATACATATATATATATATATATCGAAATATATCATGAAAAATGAATGTATAATTAGACAAATTTGGCACCTGCAAGAAGGCACAAGACGTAAACAACAGTTATTTGTCAGGAAATGAGACCTTCTAAGTTCAGTAGAGAGGTTTTCTTCCCCTTTTTATTCAGCCCCCGTCCCTTCGTTGCTGAAGCCTGAAGAAAAAAATTATATAGTAACCTCCCATTTAGTTGGCGCCGCTGGAGGGTCAGAGGCGCCAGCAATCTGACCAACATCCGGCAAAGGTGAATCTTCATTTTAGAACGGAACACACTGCTAGGCTTCCTTTTAAGTGAAAGAAAAGTCTCAATTTTTTTTTCTTGTATTAAAGCATCTAATGTGATTTTTAGGTGCGCATTTTGAATTTTTTTTAATGATTTTCTAGAAGTCTAATGGTATTTTCATATTTACTAGACTTTTCTGAATATGAATTTTTTTTTGTATTTCTTTCCTATCCCTGTATGCATATGCGAACACGATAATTCAAAAACGCAATGTACCAAATGGATGAAATGTGGTATATAGTAGTTCTTCCACTAAAATTGCATGTCTGTGCGAAGTTATAAACTGTTTCCATCTATGGAGAGAAGTAAGAGCCTAAAATACGCGCTTTATTTTCTTCATGATATTATGAAGTTACATAAGAAAGTACCAAAATAATTGAAATATTTTTATTGTAGGCATTTCCACTCATATATATTATTAGTTATTTGTTTATTCATATGTGTTTTGCATATCAGTCAATACATGTGAAATAAACTTTCCTATGAACATTCTATCATGTTTATAATTAAAAATATTTTTCTATAAAACTGCGGAATCCAATAAAAGAATTCTGATATCAAACAGATATTACTGAATACCAGCCGTTTTTGGAAACCAGTTGGTTCCTCGTAAATACCGGATTCGTATATTTTTATTTAATTAAAAACTTAATCGTGATTCTACGAATAACGTATTTTTAAGTGTCATATAGTTACATTAAAATCGTGTTAATTTATTGATTTTGCATTCATTTCGTTTATTGTGTAAATGAACTTTTATACTGGAATCAAGCCCCGTGATATTATAACGTAGTTAAAAAGGTAACCGTTCGACAAGAAAAAAAAAATTCCGATATTTTTTACATTGATCAGTTTGCTTTAATGAAAAGTTCAAAATTAAACTTTTATTACGATATTTATATTTTCGCTTTTCATTTGAGAAATAATTTATCTTATTTGAAGTTAAGTTTATTTCTCATGAACAATACCTGCTAATATATCAAGATCTAATCAGATTATGTCATACCTGGTGTGAAATAGCACTACTTTGCTACCTTTCATAGATGAAAATTTTCAAGAGAAGCTAGAAGATATCTAAAAGTATGACAGAAAAACTAGTACTCACGGGGCAGTTGTGATAGAATCCTAAAATCAGATATTCTAGAAAAACATTAGATGTGAAAAGACTAATAAATAGTTGCGAAGGGAGAAGGTAAAGTTTTTTCTTATCAAAATAGCCGTAAGCCGGCGTCGTGGCATAGGGGTAGCGCATTTTCCCCGTGATCTGGGCTTTCTGGGTTCGAGTCCTGGTTCGGGCATGGGTGTTCTTCATCTGTTCTATCTGTGAGATGTGTGAATGTGCGCACCTGTAAAAAGGGGCTGTGCAAGTGAATGAGTAGCAAAATCGCACTCTTGACCCTAGTTGGCGCTACTGCAAACAAGAGACGCCCTCGCCCGGCTTAAAAACGCTGAATTCGAAATCAACGTGCTTGTCCATGGCAAGTGCCATCAGAAACAACAACGATAGTAACAGATAGTAGTGAACTGGAGTAGTTTCCATTATCAGTTTAAAAAAAGATATTTTGGGAATTTAAATAAAAAATAGATTTGACTTATCTAAGATTAAATAAAAAAAATAGATCTAGACGTATCTAAGATTGATAGCATATCTAAACTCATTCATATGAAATAAAAATTTTCAAAATCGGTACAATATTTATGGATGGGGAATTTAATTGCTTGTTTTCTCCAAAGGGAATATAAAGTGAAATAGTGCACTTTCAATTTATCTCGTAAATGGAGGGTGTAGGAGCTCAGAGGTCATAAGCTTTCATTTGAATAAAAAAAAAATTGGTAAAATCATACCGATGGTTGATTCTAGGTGACTGATTCATTCGCTTTTAAATGTAAACATAATTTAAATATTTCTAAAAAAATATATAGGAATGAAATTGGTATCATTAAAAATGCAATTTTTGGTCTTCTAAGGAAGAGTAAAAATCCATTTGAAAATATATATTTGGGTGATATATCTGAAAAACATCAAAAACTTGCAACAATTTTTAATTAACATATTTTAATTACCTTTTGGATTTTGAAAAGTCAACTGGTCCCTTTTTGTTGTCTTGAAGAGCCGTGTGCCGAATTTCATCAGCATTGAACAAAAACTGTAGATTTGTATAAGAAAAACTTGAAAACAAATATTTATTTTTATTCACATCGATACATATGCTTTCATTAAATATATAAAAACTGTGAAAAGTGAATATATATATATTTAAAGGTTATTCGTGACTTTCTAACATATAACATTTTTTCCCTATTTTTTCATCTGCAGCACTTATTTCTGATATTTAAATTTCATAAATTTATAAACTTTGAAGGTTAAGCACAGATTGCTTCTAATAAATGAATCTAATTCTCAAAAAATTTCAAAATTTATCCTAATAATTAAATCAATTCTCTTTTATTGAATGCTCGTGTTTTGATAAATAGCACTATTTCTCTCATTCACTTAATTAATTAACCATCGGCTTTTATCTGAAATAGATTTTTGATTCGTTTAATCATCAGAGCAGAAAACAGGAAAGTTTCAAATATACAAAACTTGTTTACAATAAATATCAATACATTTATATTATCAAATAAGCCATTGCCTTCCATCAAATTTTCAAACGGTAGTGCAATATAATGATTTTTTTTTTCTTTTTTACTGGCAAAAGAAAATATATCTAATGATACCCATGTTTTTAGTCGTATATAAAAACTTTTCAATTCAAAAAGTTAATAATTATGTGTCATTTAATCAAAAGAAATTTATAAATAGTTGCTCATGACGTCCTTTCAGGAGGATTTAAATTTATAAGGTTCAGCTATAATGCGAAATTACAAATGGACAAGAGATTACTTTCTATACCGATGATTTATAATCTCACTTATTCTATTCCTTGGTGTTAAACTCAAACACTAGCACGAGCTAACTAAACAAAATCGAAGTTTATGCGGGTAATAGCACAAAAACAATAACTTTAATTTTACTAAAAAAAAATACGTTTATTTATATACAGAGTGTCTCGGAAATCATGGGCCAAAATTTAAGGGTGGATAAAATACATATTCCGAGGCATTTTTTTACATAGCAATATCGGGGCGGAAAAAAAATGTTAGCGGAAAATATAAAAATGCCGAAGAAATAAAAACAAAGTTCTTTACTTACATAATAATATAGTAAGTGCATAAATGTGCCATAACCGAACAGTTTCAGCCGCGACGAATGTTTTGAAACGAGGTCATCATCAGAGTCAGTTGGGGTCTTGTAGACACAGCATTTTCCCGCCTTGCTTGCACTTACTTGTTCCGCCTACAATTTTCCTTTTCGATCCGATCTTGCTATACCAAAAAATTTTACTTTATATGTATTTTATTTACTTTTAACATTTGATACATGAATTCAGAAACATAATGCATATATATTTATATATACACGCACACATTACGATTCGATATTATTTGTGCATCATATGTTCATTCGTTTGCTATCATTTATTATTATCACTAGTTACATTTCTTTTTTTCTTCGCAGAAAATATTTGGTCTAAAAAAATTATTTCTGTAAGAGCTTGAGAGGTTTAACGCTGAAACAGTTAATTCTGCCGAGAACGAAATTTATTCTAGCCGAGAATTCTATTTCTAAAAAACAGGTGGTTATGTTTAAAAGTTTAGGAATTCCAAGTATATATAAATTAAAAAAAAAAAACATCCCCTTTTGGAAAGCAACATTTATGCTGATGCTAGCCCCTTTAGCGACTGGGTTATTTCGTCCTATATATTGATTTTTAGGCTATTCAATCATTAATTTGGAATGCGGGTTTTGAAATTCATCTTGTTATTAGATAAGACTCGAAAACATAAATTTAACTGAATCAATAAACCACAAATTAAAAATTATACGCAAAACAAATTAAAAAAGAAAATAAAAATCCTACTTGCATTGAGTTAATGTCCGACAAAAGTAATTCTTTTTTCCTTCTATTTTAACACTGAGGAAAACACGCGATTAAATGCGTTGATGGAAGAGTTTAAATTTCATATTATGAACATTGTAACAGATAGTGTATCAAATTAAATATAAAAAATATATCGAAAAGGAAGAAAAAAATGTGTACAGAAATAGAACTGACATCATTAAAAAAACCCATTTTTTTAATTTTATGATAAAGCAAAAATAATTTTTGTAAAATAATGTTTTTGGAGAATTTGGACATGAAAATTATATGATTTTCATAAGTAAATCCGCATCATTATTCATCTGCGGATGATTAACACATTCATTGCCCCACTCACGCACAGGATTCGGAACATCTAATTGTATATCCCCTTCTTTGCTGTCTCTTAACTAAAATAGAGAAGGGTATCATTTATTTAGATAGCAGGTAAAAGTGAGGCAAGCAGCAATCTACATGCTAAACTTATTTCGACCTTCTGTTTAAAGCCCTTGATTAATCTTGATTCCCATTATGTGGAGGTTTCGGCGAGTTCTCTTTCGAGCATTTCTATTAATTTGTTACACACACACACACACATATGAGAACGCCTTGCATTGCATTGGCGTTCAGTAGTTGCGAAATATTAATCTTTGACCTGAATTTATCATTTTCACTGATTCCATCGTGTGATTCGTAGATTCGTAAGTTTTTTTTTTTTGGAAATTAATCCCTGGCATGCGGTTAATAGCATCAGAAAATCGAATTTTTGTTTTATATGTGTGTTTCCCAACCGCTTGAACCAAAAATCTGACACAAAGCTACACTTATAGTCACAAAATCACATACCAAATTTGATATATTTAAATCATTGTGTATTTGAGTTATAGAGTTTATATGGTTTCTAAATATACAGACCGACAGGCGGTCAGCAACTTGTTGGATTTGGCTCCAAATTTGACAACTGCCTAATCTATAGATGTTAAATCTGTGTACGGAATTTTATCTATCTTCTTTTTATAATTATCAAGTTAACTTATATTTGAACAACCGAACAGACGGACTTACTCCGATTAGGTTTTACACAAAATATGATAGAAATCTACAAATCTGCTGTAAAGACCGTATACCGAATTTCAACCGTCTAGCTCAAAGCCTTTTTGAGTTATTTTTTTCACAGGCAGACGTTTTTAAAAAAAGTGTTTTTTGAACTCAGGGAGGTCTAAAACGTAGAGATTCATCAAAATTTCGAGTTCGAATTTTTTGACGATTTCTATACTTTCTCTGCACTACGTATATGAGAAAGTAAAAAAAAAAAAAAAAAAAAAAAAAAAAAACATGTTTTTAGAACTATATGCGAATGTTTACAAGCAAAATAAATCAAAAATGCTTTTAGCTAGACTTATAAAATTTGTTTTTACATCAAATTTATAGATTTCTATCAAATTCTGGATAAAATTTATTCGGTTTAAATCTGTTTGTCTTTCTATCCAAGTATATGCGATTGTAATGACTACAAAATGTACAGAGCTAAATATATGAAATTTAATATACAGATTTAGCATCGAAAGTGCCGATGTCCTGGCATAGGGGTAGCGGGTCTTTCCCGTGATCTGGGCATCCCGGGTTTGAGCATGGTTGTTCTTCATTTGTTCTATCTGTGAGATTTGTGAATGTGCTCCCTTCCCCTTGTAGAAAAGGGCTGTGAAAGCGAATGTGATGCGTGAGTAGCCAAATCGTACTCTTGGCCCTAGTTGGCGCTACTACAAACCAGAAACGCTCTCTCCCAGCTTAAATTCACTGAATTCGAAATCAGCAGGCTTATCCACGGCAAGTGCCATCAGAATCACCAACAACAGCAGCATCGAAAGTGCATATCTTTATTAAATTTTGAATCAAATCCTTGTAAGAGTTGAGAATCTGTTGGTGTATACATTGTCAAAAATGTGAACGTTATGACTAAAATATAACGACTATGATAAATGAATAACCACAGCTACAAATTTTACTAAATTAGTCTGTAAAATTTCGATCATTCGTTCGAAAAAAAAAGCGCCGAAAATATATATTCAGTTTTTCTTACGAAACGCAGAAGGTTTATATGTTCATGCCTTTGCCCAAGGTTCACAAAATTTATTCGGTGGCATTGCTGGAGATACATTTTTTTCAGCGAATATGCGAAAAAATTTCGGAAAAATTAATTCAGCTGGTATTATTTTAAATTTAAGTAATTTTTAAATTATTCCCTGTAACAGTTGTTCTTTGTTGTTTGTTTTACCGGGATATGTTGGAATAATTTCTGGTTCTGTGCATCTGATCTACCCTTAAAGTCTATCAAAATATTTTTAAATCATTCTTATTATAACCTGATACTGATTTTTTAATAGTGAGGGAAATGAAGAATTTACTTTTACGATTTACAGAGTCTAAATCTACTTTTTGTAAAATAAGCGTAGAAATTGAAAGTTGCTTATGTTTGGTGTAAAGCTTAACGAAGCTTCTTAAAGAAGGAATAACAAAGAGAATTATAAGAAATGCAAATATATTCTAACAGCTTCTACTTTACGATATTTTCTTAATATTTGTAAATAAATAAATAAAATTTCCATTGAGATCGATCTCCTCAAGGTCATTCGCAAACTCTCTAGTCATTGTTCCTCTCCCATAGCACAAAATGGTGGAATTTGAGTAAAACCACGATTACCTTGCTTGTCATTGGCGAACAATAGTTACGAAATATTGATCTTTGGCATGAATTTAGCGTTTTTACTGAAAAGGTTGGCTGTCGTGTGATCATTGATGTTTAATACTTGTCATTTAGCAATAGGTACTCGAATTTTTGTTTTAGACGCGTTTTTTCCAGCTAATTGAAAGCAAAATCTGGCACAGAACTACAAATGCAATCATTAAAGCACACACCAGATTTCATATAATTCAGTCCATGCGATTTTTAGTTATCTCGTTCACATACTTTCACAAGTATGTGAACGAGATAACTAAAAAAAATAACCAATAAAAAATAGCCGAGATAACTAAAAAAAAAAAAAAAGAACGAAAGAAAGAATGCCAATTTCTTGACGAATATTTGATTTCAAATTTGATAGTTATCTACATTTTACACGTTAAATATGTGGGCTAAATTTTATCCTTCCAGCTAGATTTTATCTCTTTGTTTTGCATTTGTCAAATTGACTTATATTCGAACAGATATACTTTTGAATTTAATTTTGCTTAAAATTTATAGAAACCTACAAATTTGGTGTCATAACCATGTCCCATATATCATCAGCGGTGCTCAAAGTGATTTTGAGTTATCTATCATACATAGACCAACAGACATAATGCGAAAAAAATGCTTTTTCGAACTCGAAGAGGTCTAAAGCAAAAAAATTCGCCAAATTCTAAATTTCGAATTTTTTGACGATTACAATATTTTCTCTACATTTCGTATATGAAAAAGTAATTATAACGAGAAAGAAAGGAAGAAATTCACCGTGATATTAAACATTTCATCAAAGTATAAACATCATTTTTTATAGATTGTAACTCGAAATTATGATCAAATCGCGCCTCATTCCTCCTATTAGTTTTCCATGCAGGAGTCATGGCAACATTTTTCAAACGGAAATGCGGTCGCGAAAATGTTTTGAATCAGAAAAGTTGTCGCCGACATGAAAAATAAAGATCGCCCAACGTGAATAATACAACGCAGCTTGTCTTGCTTTATTCAAACTACAGGTCAATAGTCAAAGTTCTGTAAAATGGCGGATATTCGAATACAACTCCAGGTGCGTTTAAAAATAATGGACAATACATTTGCTGCAAATTCTAATTCAACCTACCCAACCCAACCTATGAAACCATGTGCTATTCCCAAAATAGATTGTTCCCGGCGATCAATAGGCGACCGTTAAACCGCGCGAAACGAACAGTGCTGCCATCTAGTTGAAAGAACAATAATCGTACCAGATTGCGTCATCCAATCGGAGGAAAGGGAGAGGATAAACGTGGAAGGGAGGAGGGGACACCAGTGCATGTTTTAAAAGAGCACCGGTCGAGGTTGTTCAGAAGGAAAGACGATACATTCCAGCTGTGTGAAGACTGAACTGCAAGAGAAACGCTCGGATGCAACAATATTTGTAAATAAATGGTGGAAGATTTTTCTGAAATCTAAAACGATTTTTTCTCCTAATCGTTTGGCACGGAAACGTCCTTGGTACGTCCCCGAAGCGGAGGGAAGGATTCTCTCTCGACTGTAATCTGTAACATCAGCGTTGATTGACAGCAGATTGTGGTAATCGTTTGGTTTATTATTATATTTTTTTTTGCTCTTCATCCTGCTTAGATTTTCTGGTAGTTACTCTCCTTTCGACAGCAGCATCATGACAGAATTACAGCTCAATAAAGAACGTGTCATCAAAAATAACAAAAATACTTCTTCGTATTAACGAGTTAAACGTCCCTGTTCCTTTTTCTCGACAGAGTAGCTCATTCGGTGGTTTCGCTTTATAAAAAGGTTTTTATTACTTACTAAACGATTTATTTATACCTTGTCTGGTCGTCTTTGAAGTGAATGGGGAAGACCGGCGTAAAGAGCAGTCCCACGCGGCCTGACCAGCTGCTGGGGTCGGCCGAGGAAAACTCTTTGAAGTTGGAGCCTTCACGGAACAGGGCTTTCACGCCTCCCGATGGGGGTTGGGGATGGGTGGTGTGTCTAGCCTCTTTCTGGACGAACGGGACCATCTTTGGGGTCATGAACTGTTTTGGAGTGCTTTATGTCAAGTTGAAGGATAAGTTCGCCGAAACTCACGAAGAAGCAGCCTTTGTCACATGTAAGTAAACTATTTCTTGACATGTATTTCTAAAATTAACTATTATTATTATTAATTAAATCATACTGCTTCTGTATGCTTACATCTACTTATTTTTGTATTTTTCTTCTGTTATGATGGCCTACTAATGTATAATTTATCATATTATGATTCCATACATTTCGAATATGATAAACTTTTGTTATATATACTTCATTATTTAAGAGTATAATAATGTTATTAATGAAATAATTTATATTTATAAAATATAATAAATCAATAATTCTACGCGATCAATAGTTATTTTATAGAATAAGTAATAACAGATAGTTATTGTGATTCTAGTTTTATGATTTATTTTCACGGAAAAACAGAGATCTATCTTCTTTTAATTTAGAAGATATTCACATCTTTGTATATTTCCATCTTTTTTACAGACATCATTTACGAAATGATGCATGAAAAAAATTGAAATCCAATTTTATACTTGAAATAACTATTATTTAACTCGTAAAATTTAATTATCTTAATTTAATAAATTTATTTTACTTCCAATGGTGCTATTATTTTATTTACATTTCATTCTTCCTGTTATTTGCATACACAAATCAATACTATTTTCCTATAAGTATTTTTTAAATTTTTTTATATTTTATTTCCTATTTGTTTGTGTAGTTTCAATTGTTTATTCACTTTCTATTTGATTTAATACTCATTTTATTAAGGTGCATAACTTTACTTTTAATATGAATGCACCTTTCTTGTATTTTAATTCATTAATAATTTGTACGTTCTAGTAACCCTAGAATGTCTGTTTGAAATTCAAGTTATTTAGATTTTCTTATCCATTTTATATATTTGCAAAGCGGCTTTTATCTTTCCAATCTACATAATTCGTTTTTGAAATAACTGTCTACATTACACCAGTTAACGATAAATCTAACTTCTGCATTGCATAAAACAGAGTTCAAAGATACATGATAAAATATTGGCATTGATCTGAAAACAAGATAAGTAAAAGTAAATAATCAACATTTTGTATTTACTGTCTTACGAAATAAAAAAATGATTTAAAATTGTCTAGCCGTATTTCTAGGTACTAAGTACATAAAGGCTAATTTGTTCTCTCTTAATGGTATTAAATTTTTTATAGAATTTTTTTGAGGTTCTTTATATGAAGTTTATAAAATATTTGCTAATCGTTAACAATAATTAACAAATTGTTTTTCAACTTTCAACTACTTCTTCATCTGTGTTTCTTTTTTATTGGCTAAAACTTTTTAAAATCTTTTCATATATATAATTCACATTAGAACGTTAATTTTTTTATATTAACTATTTATTATAACAGGAAAAATGGAACTGAAATACGGAAGTTTTTTTAAAAAAAAACTCAGCCAGAAGAGGAAAAAGAATTGAAATCTAAAATAGTCTCGGTTGATATGGAAATTTTCTTCGTTATATTTTGTAATTTAATGATTTTCTAGAATAGCCTCGAGAATAAGCCTAACTTTCAGAATAGTAGACCTCGATCGTTTTTGACTTCTGCTATGTGGGCTCTTTTCTTTTCTTCTTTTCTTTCTTTCTTTCTTTTTTCCCCCTTTCCTTTCCTATTTCTATTTATATGTAAAGTTTAAACCCAAATAGTTTTACTAATTTTATGCAAATCTATAAGTCGTTTACCAAACGATAATTCTACGCCATCCGAAGAAAAGGGGCTAATTCCAGATTTCGAAGGCAGTCTAGAGTTTCATTCTTATTAGCTTAAAATAATTCAAACTGATGAGGTCCATCCCAAAATAGTCCACTTGAAACTTCAAAACGAAGATATCAATTAAACTAAAACCAAGATTTGTAGGTCATTAAAATTCATGAAGCTGAACTTTCTCGGAACATCATTTGAGTATCCATTTACTTAATGTGTACAGGATAACATATGTTTTAATCAGAGAGTAAAAAAAAAAGTCAAATTATCACGTTAAGTTCCCTGCTGGAAAATCTAGCGTCAATAATGACTAGTAGACTATATTTTGTGCATATAATCAAACTAGTATTTTATTAAAATGCATGTATTCGATTTATGTTTTTTTTAAAAATATTTTTAATTAAAAATAGCGCAAATTTTTAGAGAAATTAAATTTTAACAAAAATAAAAATCGAATTCTACTGAAATCAAAATTATACTAGAAAGATTTATCAGATAATTAAATATTAAAATTTTTGATATAAAATTGTACGAAAAAATCAAAAGTTCACCAATTTATTAAAAAAATGAGAATGAATGTTTTGCTTTTTTTTCTCGCATTCATTCAATAAATTTCATTTTGTGTTTTATTTTGAAGTACAGTGAAGATATATATATAGAGAGATAGTTAGATAGATTGAATTTTCTTTAATTTTGCTCATTAGTGTTTTATGACTGTGTTCGCATGCACAAAAACAGAGAGACGAATTTTCTGTGAACGGATTTCGAGGAAAATTTTATAGATGTTTGAAATTTTGATGTAAAAAACACATTCTAAACTTCATTTCTAGCCTTAATTTAATTCTTAATTTAATTTCATGTCTAGCTCATTGCATTGCTTGCACATTGCATCCTGTTCACAAATAAATAAATATAGTTCAAAAGTTATACAAAGGTAGGTCCAAAATGTGGAACTCCATTAGAATTTTGATTTCGAATTTTTTGTTTATTACATAATTTTCCTTTTGTCATACTTTTAGTACAAGGAAGTGGAGAGATGTTTATTACGAATTCCAAAATAAGCTTTACAACAATAAGTTCTGAGCTCACCTACTTGAAAATGAATTTCTATTTTGAAAATGTCTCCATTAAGCTAAAACGCCTATATTACATACAAAGAGTTTATGACTCTCTTTCGATTGTATATGTCGATCACAATGCTTTCTCTTTGTATACGAAAAAAAAAAAAAAAAAAAGGAAAGATATTTATTGCCGCATCGAAATAAGCTTTAAAGAAAAGAGACCTCGACACGCACGACCTACTTGAAAATATATTTCATTTTAGAAGATTCTCCGTCAGGGTAGAACGTCAGTTTTGCGAGCATAAAGTTACGATTGCCACTATCTATTATTAAATATTTCATATGATATTAAGTTTCTTGAGCTCTTGATTTTGTAATTTCAATATTTTAATAACTTTATATATTTTTTCATGTGCATAATATGAAAATTATTTTTAAATCTTTTCTTCAAATTTAATTCTTCAACAACTAATAGATGTATTCATAATTTCAATAGAATATAATAAATTCATTAAAAAAATTGCGATCTTATATTTCACTTATTTATTTGTTTGAGACATAGCATGAAAAATTAAAGAGCGCTGCATGAAAAAGAAAACAAAAATAATCAATAGTTCAAAAATGCACAAAAATTTATTAAAATTTACAAAATAAAGATTAATGGATCACAAAATAAACACACAAAGCATATTTACATTTTATAGAACTATCTTAACATCAAAAAAAAAACAAACAAACACATAACTTAAATATGAGTTTAAAAGTGGAAAACAGTTAACTTTAAAAACGATACAAATCTTTGAGTTTTTCTGAATATTTATTAATTTTTTTTTATTTTTCACTTTACGTAAATTTGACTTGAGTCGTTAATTATAAAAAAAATTATAAAAAGTCCATAAAAATTTCAATGTAATTAAATTAAATTTAATTAAAAACATACCGAAATATTCTTCTCTCTCAAAATTCTGAACAGATTGGTGGGAAGAATAGTTTCAAGGAATTCAGTAGTTAACTATTTAACAAAATAGTAGCATAAATTATAATTATGCGCATTGGATTTCACGCTATAAATATTGTGCGTTTTGAAGAAAATATACCAAGTAAAAGAAAAATTGATAAGCATTTCAAAACAAGTAACATAAAAGTTCATTTTGAAGGTGTTCTAATTTTATAAATCATTTTCTGGTAATTTACCAAATAAGGCTAAAATATTTTAGTTTTGAGCAAGCAATATAGAAGTACAAAAGCCTTACAACATGATCATTAAAAAACACTGACCAATTTTACGTTTAAGAAGGCCAAATTTTTATGACTTAGATATAATCATATTAATACGAGTGGAAAATTAAGTTCTGCGTCAAAATTAATACCTATATCAGTAACCATGTCAGAGTGAATTTAAAAATTACTGGAGTGCTTTAAAACTTTTGTACAATAAGCAGACAAAGCTTTGTCACGAATTGTAATTAAAGAAAATGTTTGTTCTTTGAAGAAATATCTTGCAGTATCTTACTCTGAAATCTTTTGAAGGTGCTTCTTGTTATGTAATAAAATTTAAGATAATTGTTAAGATAATTTTAGTTCAATGTCCTTATTAAAATGGATGAAAATGTAAAAACATGTCATTTGAATAGGTTCTAATGTGATTTTGTATAATAAAGAGTTATAAAACAGTTCATTGAAACAGTTGGAAGATGCATTAATTAAAAAATAGTTCTGATCTCCACTAGTGGCAATAATTGATTAGATTTAAGATTAGATTACGGTATTTTTTGCCAAACTTATGAAACTTTCGCCAACTAACCACTAACATGGAAAGAAACAAAAATGAAGTTCTTTGGAAAATAAAATATATTTTTCATTTTATAGTATTTTAGTTAAAATTAATTTAATTTATAAGATTTTTATTAACTTTCAGAATTATCACATATGGAAAATTTTCTCTTTAAAAAAATTATATAATTTCACAGTGTTCATCTATTAGATATTGCGATTGATAGACGATTAAATATGTTTCAATTATAAAATCGGTTCAGATCATCGTGATATAAATTAAATGCATTATACGAATTAATTTTGCAATATAACTCACATATAATGGAAAGCATGTGAGATCAGAACATAATGTACAGTCAGATAAATATCACGCACAGTTACGTTTATCACGTGACTGTGACGTCAGATAAATTAATTTTATCGCAGAGACGCTCCGTATCATCAAATTTTCCTTATCTTAGCTCTCATTGGTCAACCATATTAAATAATTTTTTTAGCAATACATTCAGTATAATTAATGAATACAATGCCTTCTATTTATGAAGACAATGCCTTCTACTTTCTTATCACGTTTTTGTTTAAATATATTTTTAAAAAAACTAATTTAGAGCCTCATATTTGGAAATATAATCAGACGTAAGTCGAATCAGTTTTCATAATTTGTGAAAAATTACAAAATATACACAAATGTTCAGATCGATAGACGGCTAACCTTTCATAAATTTGTTTCAAAACTTAATACGTATCTTTGCTTTAGATCTAAAATTGTGTACCAAATGTTATCTATCTAGCTTTTTGAGTTTTGAAATTATCGTGTTCACTTGAATTCGGTCATACAGAGTTTCTTGAACATACAAACTTCTTGAATGAGTTTTGTTTAAAATTTGATAGAAATCCACAACTTTAATTTAAATATCATGTACCAAATTTCATTCGGGGGAGATTTGGGGAGATCTGAGACATGGAGATTCGCCAAATCTCGAATCGTTTGATGATCTCAAATACTTTCTCTTTTATACTTCGTACACGAGAAAGTATACGCATTCAAGCACGGCTTTGGCTCTGAAATTCATTAGAAATCCAGACCTTTAGTTTAAATATCATATGCCAAAATTCATCTATCTAGGTCAAAGTGTTTTTGAATTATTATGTTAAAACACAGACAGAGAGATGAAATTACAAAAATGTGTTTTTCGAAATTTGGGGAGATCTGAAACATGGAGATTTGCCAAAATCTCGAATTCGAATCTCTTGATGACTACAAATACTTTCTCTTTTATACTTCGTGTTCGGGAAAGTATATGAATTCATGCACGGCTTGGACTCTTAAATATAAACATTTAACAGGGCTTGGCTAAATGCCGCTCCGTGCCGCTTAAATGCGCTTGAATAGGACTCCGAGTGACGCGATTGAGTATGAAGAGGGATGCGGAAATAGTGGCCGGATGTTATCGCAGACAACCCTTTCCTGACTTGGATTTTCGCTTTGAAAGGCAATCGACGTTTCCCAAAATATAGATTCAAAAAATCCTTGATGCTGAATATTAATATCAACAAGGCTGTAATAGAATTTTTAGGCATTCAGGAGAGGAATGAAAAGGTTGTCGTTCCTATTTTCATTTCGCTCAAAACATTTTGTTGTTTTCATGTATTCTGATGTTTTAATGTGGACAAAAAAGTGTATATCAAAGTTGTGCCGATTTCTGATTAGGCAGCTGGGCTGAAAGAGGCCGCAGGCATGTAGATTAAAAATGCTATTAGCATTATAAAATGTGTTGCAATAAATGCTTGTCCTGTCGTCGTCGTGTCGTGTCGTGACTTATGGCACTTTATAAACCCACTGACAGTTATTCGTCAGCGATTTAAGCCGAGTGAGAGTCTCTTGTTTTTTCAGTAGCGCCAACTAAGGCCAAGAGAACGACTTAGCTACTTTCATGTGTCACATTCGCTGGCACAGCCCCTTTTTACAGGGGGGCATATTCACACACCTTACAGATAGAACACAGAAGAAATGCATGTTCTGTTAAAAGCAAACATTAAAACTTCGGTATGTATTTACACTGAATTATTAAAATCATTATTAAATAAATTAAAGTATAATTAATTTCTTATTTTTTTAATACTGAAACATTAATTGATCATGTAGCTGGTTACTTTAAATTCCTGTTGACATGTCCATAATTTTACATCCGTTACATCCAAATTTTCCATTATAATTTTACATCCGTTACATCCAAATTTTCCATTATAATTTTACATCCGTTACATCCAAATTTTCCATTATAAACAGTTTAGAAATAAATAAAACATACATATTTTCGGGGAAATATTAAATTTTTTAGTTAAATTAAAATTTGTTGAAATGTGAAATTAAATCGAGCATTTTTAAAAAGATGAACTTCATGATTTGCTTGGAGTCGTAAAATTCTAATATTTGTCGCCGAATGGAAGTTAACGTTATGTTATAATCTGATTAAAACTAATATTTGACACAAAACAGCAATTTTAGTGACACTATCACATTCCAAATTTCACTCATCCTAATTTTTCTGTTTTTAAGTTATCATGTTTGCATGAATGCAAACATACAGACAGACATGACAATTTTTAACCAATTTGGTTCAAAATATAATACATTTTGGATAGTAAAATTATATACAAAATTTTATCTATCTGTTTGCATTTTGATTGTCCTCGTGCATTTTACTTGGATAATCAACAGACAGACGTTTTTGCGAAATTGACAGAAATTTATAATTTTACTGTAGAAATATCATACCAAATTCCATCCATCTAGCTAAAAGCATTTTTGAATTGTAGTGTTTACACAATTCCAAAAATTTGCTTTTTGGACACAATGAAGTCTGATTTGAGAAGATTTATCAAAATCTCGAGTTCGAAATTTGTTGACAATTACAATATATTCTCTTTGTACACGAGAAAGTAATAAAAAGGTTCTGATATGCTGATCACCGGGATATTAATACCCACTTTCTCCATATTTACATTACTGAGTGCTTATGTTTGATCCATTACGAAAAATGCAACCAAATGTAAACTAAAAAATATTTTTAACATGACGAAATTTATATGCAAATGCTTCATAAATCAGAATAAATCCCAAGTCAAATAAAACACATTTAGAATTAATTATTTGTTACTAAGAATTCATTTGAATATTTATTTCACATTTTATAACACAAAACATGTTCTCCGCGTGAAATCTGCTTGAAAACTGCAAGAGTTTTTTTTTATTTTAAATAATTGCTCAAAAATATTAAATTAATATATATTTAACATATGTAGCTAAATTCACTACGAAATAATGTTTTCATCCGTGCGCAGAATTAAAAAAAAAAAAAAAATGAACGGGCGTGACCGTGTTTTTAACTTTTTAAAAGGTGACATCAAAGTGCTGTTATCCTTCCCCTTTTCTTTTTACTTCAAGGTCGTTTCAGAAAGAAGTTTGTGTTTCACTTTGATATATCATTCAAGCATGTTACATTAAATTCATTTTGTTACCCAATACCTTTGCAGGTAAATATTGCTAAATTTCTTTAAAAAAAGTAAAATATATAGTTTAAAACATCGTTCCAATTTCAGGCTTATCGTCTGTCTTTATTTTCATCTATATCTATACTTATAATAAAGCTCAATGTGTGTGTGTGTGTGTGTTGGCGCTCTACATGCCAGACCATTCAACCTACAGTTTCCAAATTTGGCACGTGTATACCTTGGAGGCCAGGAATGTGCACATGGGGGTTATTTTTTCGAATTTTTAATTAGAATTTTATTTATTTAAAAATTAAGCGAAATTTTGGCGCGTTTCTGCTATAACTTCCGAAAATATTACCTCACAAAAAAGATTTTTACATGAAGTTAAAGATCAAAAATTTATCTTTTAAATCATACCAATGTTTTAACCTTAACATTAAATTTCTATTTTTAATGAATTTTTAAATAAATATTTAACTATATTTTTCAACAATTTTTTTCATACAAAATAAAAATAAAATTTAAGCTGCACGAGCACGTTTCGCATTCATGGGAAAAAAATTAGCTTTTTTCAAAGTGTTGCCATCACATTGATTAAAGCTCCAATTAAAAATAAATTAAATCTTTTTGGAAATGAAATCTGCAAAAATATAATTTTTGGCACGTGTCTGTAGGAAATGAAACAAATATGAAATATTATTTTTTCTAAAAAATTAATTCAAGAAAAATTATTTTATGATCTTTTACACTCTCTATATTATTAATCCAATAAATCAGTTTTATTTTAAGGCAAGTTTTGTTTAATATGGACAGGATATCCATTCAAATCAGGGCCACACAGTTAATTTGTAAACCTTTAATAAGACACAGATCTGCTAAAGTGGTCTAAATGGAAAATGATTATATTTTATGTAACTTGAATCAATAAATGCTTTAATAAATAACGAATTTTTGATTATACATAATGCTTCTGCTATGGAAATCCCGATTAACAAAATGTTCTTGAAACACTAATATTTTAAATAAAAAGAGTTAATTTCCAATCAACTAAATCAATCACTTAAACTGACTGATTTATGAAAATTTGAATATCACTATTCAATAAAAAAAGGATAATTTTTGGATTTCCCATCGTTCGTTTCAAAGAAAATCAGCATGCAGGTTTCTCAAGATTAATTGGCCTAAGATTATAAAAATGTTGAGTTTTTCTAAATTTTTAGCATTCAAAACTTCATAAATAAGTCTTAGTTGATCGTAGAAAATAGAAACATTCATTCATTTATTTATTTAAAATTTGGTATGTTCAGAATATTTCTCAGAATATGATACCTTACTGCATTAAATTTAGACTTCATAATTTTTGAAATATATTTATAAGCCGGAACAAAATATTATTATTGATTTCATTTCAATCCCTTTGAAAGCAAAACTAAAAACTGAATTTTATGCTGAATCTGAGAAATTTTTGTTGAATTATTCTTTGAGATATTACATAAATTATGAAAAATATTTTGTAGTTCACATAAGACTGACTTAAATACCGAGCGATTCTGTTTGCAATACTCATATTCAATAATAATAATAATAATAATAATAATAATTAATAAATAACAATAAAGATGATAAATAAAATGAAGCGCTTGATTTTATTAAAAAAATATTTTTATATTAATTGCAATTTCATCATTTCCACTTTAAATTAAAGTTAAAATTTTACCGGAAATGACATCAAATTAGCAAAATATATATAGTAAATTGAACGATCTAAACAACAGTATAAGTTTGGTATGACTATCAAAATTTGAAGATTAAAAATGTTTTGTTTTAGAATCTATTAAAAGACCAGTTACTTAAAATATTTAATTGAAAATTGTAGCGAGCGGTAATACTGGCGAATCAGCTGGACGCCAAAGGCGGCTGGTTTAATAATAAAGCAGCAAATTTTATAATATTTTATTATTTTTGTGATGTACGGAAGTATAAATTCAGTAACGGAAAAGTATTGCTGTTGCCAAATAAAATTTTAAATATTTTCAAAAATTCCTTTAAGTTATAGAAAAAATTGTACGGGAATAAAATTGGTATTACTGAAAAGATTATTTTTTGAATTTTAAAGTGATGCTAAAATGATTTGTGATTTAAAACGCTAGGAAGTTATTGAAGGAAAAAATGTTAACTTTTTTATTAATCGCTTTCACTTATGCGCCGTATAGAGGAAATATAGTAATCGTCAAAAAATTCGAACTCGGCATTTTAACGAATCTCCACGTTTAAAAACCTCCCTGAGTTCGAAAAACCATATATTGATTTTGGGGAAATGTCCATCTGTTTATCTGCAACAATGATAACTCAAAAACATTTTGAGCTATACAGGCGAAATTTGGTATACAGTCTTTACACCAAATTTGTTGGTTTCGATCACATTTTGAGCAAAATCTGTTCAGAGGAAATATGTTTGTCCAATTGTTCTAATATAAGCTAACACGATGACAACAAAGCGAAGAGAGCTAGTAGGAAAAAATACGGTACACAAAGTTAACTTCCATACTATGAGCACGTATCAAATTTTGTATCAAATCCAGCTCCGGGTTGACTGTCTGTTGGTCTGTACTTTCAGAAACATATAAACGCGATAACTCAAAAATGCAACAACTTAACTATATCAATTTTAGAATGGGATTTTGTGACTACAACTGTAATTTTGCGTCAAATTTTTGTTTCAATCAGTTGAGAAAAACGTGTCTTCAAGACAAAAAGGATTTTTGAATAGTATTAAGGCAAGCCAGAGATTAATTGCCAAATAAATCGCCAAGGATGACACGACAGATTCAGTAAAAGTGTTAAATTCACACCAAAATTGAACATTTCATAGCTATTGTACGCCAGTGCCATGCAAGGTGTTCTTTGGCACGACAAATTTATTAGAGAGTATGTGAGAAAATTTTGGGGAGACCACCCCTGCTGGTTTTTATTTGAAAATCTAAATAAAAATTTTAAAACTTCTATCTTAATTACATATCAAATTTAACAGCTTTAGGTTCAAAAAGTCTATCCTGTAGAGAACTTTGAAAATTTTTGGTATCATATATGCCGATTTTTTTCGTAGATAATATCTCGTATATCCTAATTTCCAGATGATATTCAGCTTATAAATATTACATCTTTTAAAAAAATTAAAATATTCCATGTATCTTTTATAGATGTACTATTGTTATTAAATTAACTTTTTCGTTCATAACAATTTAACGCTAACATTAATTTTAACATCTAATTCATAACATTCTTTCATCTGCTCGAGTTGGTTCAGTGAAATTACAAGGCCGTGCGTGAGATACAAGATCTCTACAGCTGCAGAACTTAATTTCCCAGAAGTTCTACCGAGATTACGGCTTTATCAGACTGGCTTGCAGATGGATGAGGATGACACAAGGAAAAAATAACTTCTTTTTCCTATTAATTATACAGCATGAAATTGAAGTCTTTTTTCAACAAATCACAGATAAAAGAAATGCTGTTTATTTTTTGAACCGTAATGTTTTATTTATTTATTGTCCAGAGTTGAGATTACGATGTTAATTCAGAAATGTGCACCTGCAAATATTTTTTTTTCATTTGTTACTATACCAAGCATGAACAGATGTTCATTAAGAGGCTTTCATGTGAAGAATTTTTCCTCGCTCTTTTTAACTTAGCAAGTCGTGCTTTTTAGGGTGTAACAAATGTTAACTCTTTAAAGTAATTAACTTAGTTCTGGCATAGATAATCACCGTGCTATACTTTAACAAAACCATCTGTGGGATAATGTATTAATTAAATGGCAAATCTGACAAAAAAGAAAAGTTTTTCTAATTTGAACTATTTTGAAAATTTTGAACTAAATTCAAATTTGAGTTTGGCTTTTAAATAAAAGTTTAGAAATATTGCCCTTTCCACGAAAAATTACAGAAAAAGTTCTAATTCTACATATTCTCTGTTCTAATTCTTTATTTCTATGATTAATCTTTCGTTACATAATCATACATGTAATTGATTATAGTTGCTTCAACATAATACTATAATGTTTGAATATTTGAAGTATCATTCGTATTAGAGAACTAGCAATGCATAAAATGTTAAATGGTTGTCGATACTGTAACTGCTTCTAGCTGAAAATGAAGATCACAGATAATTTTTATTTGAACTAAAAATAGTACCGTAATGTTCTTTTTGCCAAATGTCTTGAGGAAAGGATTAGTTTAATTTTTTTAATATAGATTAAGAAAATCGGATTGAATTTTTCATCGGATTATACACTGTAAACTTTCTGCAAAAAAAAAAAAAAAAAAATGAAGGTAAAAAAAATATAAATAATTTTTATATGAATTTCGTCAACTTCACAGTTTTTATTGTCATAGAAAATGTACAGATTATTTCATTATTATGGAATATACTCTGTTTATTTTTTTAATTTCTTGCATGCGAAGTATAGAAAGAACAAGAACTGGAAAATCCGTTTCGAAATCTTGAGGAATATCAAAGTATTAGATATCCTTGAGTCAAAAGTAGTTTTGTTTTTGGAATTGCTTGTTCTGTACTTCATACGTTGATTCTGAATAAGAAAACGTAAAAAATGGTTCGTGTTGGATTAATGATTTTCAGTGAGCAATCTGAAAGATGTCTCAAGGACACATGTCTGTTTATCTGTATTTACGTGTATACTTGAGAAAAATAACTCTAATATGTAGCATTAATAAATTGGAATTGTAAATTTTTAATTGGTACTTTAATAAAAATGTAATCAAAATTTCCAATGTTTTCCTTGATAACTACGGAATATATTATTGCACAGAAATTATTTTTACTCCAATTTAAAATTTTAAAACAAACTTTTTCAATGGTAGCCGTTTTATTTTCCGTACATTTTTTTCATGAAATTTCAATAATATTTTTAAAATATGTTTTTTAACGTGTCTTTTTATTGTTTTAATTACTGGAAGTCTGTTCGCGCGCTTTACAACAATATGAAATACATATTTTTTGCTCTATTTATTTAAATATAAATTTTAAAAATAAAATAAAGATAGATGAATCAAGCTTACAATAACGTCCTGCTATGATGTTTCGAACAAGAAGTTCGAAACTGTTTTAAATATTAATTTTTACTGATATTGAAACATTTGACATACTCGTACATTTTCAATTTCTGAGACTTCAAACTTCTTGTTGATGATCCGCAGTATAAAAAGCTACGGTATGACGTATTTAAAGAGGGGGAAAAGGATTAAAATATTTCGAAACTGTTGACGCATAAATATTCTTAAATTTTGTACACATTTTATACATCTAACATCATTTAAATATTTCGCATTTAGAAAGAACTGAACAATATGGAAAAGAAAAAAGGATAGTACAACATGGATGGTTTTAGCTTTTTTTCTTATGAAATATAATTCTATATTCATTATATCACACACTCAATTTTTTATCAACATGCTATATGAATTGTCAAACTTTAATGAAAATTTACTAAATTATATAAAATCAATTGTTTTTACTTTGATGTAAATTTTTGATCCCGTATTACCAAAAAGCGAATGTTATTAGTAATATTTATATGATTGTAACAATTGAAGAACCATTTTCCAACTATTTATTCTTTCTTATTCCATTTTCAAATTTAACAAATTCAATTTTAACTATCCACTGCCACTAATTTTATAAAAAATATTTTTTCGCTTGAATTAAATATTGTTTCATTAAATTTAAAAAATGTTTAATATAGCATTCTTCACGTGAAAACGCTATTTGAAAAAAGTTAATATAAAAATAAAAATAATGAACGTGAGACAGAATCGTTTTTCTCGCACGTTCAGCCGAGATAAAACTGCTGAGCTGTCTAAATATAGACCTGAATGGGGAAAACAAGCAGTGACGCAACGGTCTTGTCTTCGAGCTGGGATTGGAAAACTCTCTGTAGTGCTGGCAGTGCACGCAGTGAACTCTTTCCGTTCGTCATATGCAGCGATTTGTATAAGATAATCACAGCCACGAGGTTGGAACTCCGCTCATAACTGTTTGAGAATACACAATTTCATTTAAAAAATAAAAATAAATTTATTTTATGCTTTGTCACGTCTTAAGAGTAAAGAGTTTCTGTATTATGCAATTTCTATAGCAATTGATTACTTTGCCAAAGTAATCAATTGCTGTAGAAATTGCATAATACAGAAACATCTCCAATATTCAAAGGATTTTTTTTAGCTGAATCCGAAAAATTCCAAATTGAAAATGTCATTTAATGAGTTGGTAGAGTTTGATCAGTCAAATATTTAATGTCTTATTTATTTCTTGATCGATATTTTTTCCCTTTCATATGTGATACATTTCATATGTGCTCCAATACATTTTGACAATCAAATGATACTTTAACATAATAATATTTACAGGCAGAATTTATTATCTATCAATTTCGTGACACTTCATAGGGCTGACCATTGGAAGTATAACCGTCAAATTTGATATATAATGATTTCTTACTAAATAGATGCTCATTAAGAAAAAATTTAGAAAATGAAAGCTGACCTAAATGAAATCTACCACCGGAGATGTCTCCCCGAAACTTTCTCGCGTGCTCTCAAATTAAGATCTTATTCCCCCCTCCTTCCTGACCCTGTATAAAATTATGGATTTTGGGTAAGATTAAAAATGCCTTACACAGTGTTAACGAACAATAGTTACGAAGTATAGATCTCTGATATGAATCTATTTTTACTTTGTATTTTTTGATGCTTTTTGCCAACCATTTGGAACCAAAATTTGACATGGAATTACTGTTGTAATCACAAGGTATTATATCGAATTTCACTGATTTAAGTTATTGTGTGTATTGCGTTTACATGCTTGTGAAAGCATAGAGTTACAGACGACCAACCCTTTGACAGATTTGATTTAAAATTTGATAAGAATCCATATTTTAGATGTTAAATCTATGTATCAAATTTTATCTATCTAGCTTTTTGCGTTTTGGAATTATCGAATTCACTTGTAATCGAATAGCTAGACAGGCAGATATCCTGCGAATGAATTTCGTTCCTAATTTGATAGAAATCTTCAAATTTGTTTGTTATTCCACATATCAAATTTCATCCGTCTAACTCAAAGCATTTTTTTAGTTATCGTGTTTACAGACAGATAGATATAATGCCAAAAATGTATTTTTTGAAATAAGTTCGGTCTGAAACGGGGAGATTTGTTAAAATCTAGAGTTCGAATTATTTTACGATGACAATACGTCTTCTATACACTTTATAAGAGAAAGTAGGAAAAAAATGTAAATCATTCATTTAATATATTGAATGCTATGGACAAGTGGGTAATATCCCCCCCCCATACCATGCTTTTTTTGTGATTTGCATTTATTTGATTTTAAATATATTGTGAAATGCAGGATTTGGTTAAACTGATTTAATTTTATCAGTTTTTAGTTTATATGTGTAGATCACATATTTTATTATTTTACATCTGCGAAAACAACGCTTAAGAGGTATTTCATTACAAGTCACAATATCAGACATCCATATAAAATACTTTATAATGTCAATCAGTTCAATGCTATGTAGTGGCAATCAGTAACTATGAAGATGAAAAAGTCCGTCTCACGCATGTGTGCAATGCAGCCCCCTGGATAATGTTATTGTCGCGCACGTATGTGCGATATGCACACAATATGTTAAGTTAAATTTATCTTTCTAAATTAGACACTTCCATTCCTAACTGGCTCGTTTTGAAGCGATTCCTATTACAGACTGCTGTTGCTAACCGAATTTTTTTTATTGGTTCCTATGTCCTTGCAGATGTTAATTGGATGATAATTAATCTGTCTCCAACAAACATGGGTAACGCCTTCCAAAAAAAGTGTCATTTTAACATTCACTGCTCATTATATGGGAAAGTATAGGAATAAGAAAGTCGTGTTCATGCATTAATTAGGAGTTATGCAACTTCTCAACATGTGGTTTGTTAGCAAAATATTTTTCTTGGAATTTTCTTGGATTTATTTTTGGGAAGTTCTGTTAAAAATAAAATTCGGGAGTTGTTGGTCTGATATTCCGTTAATTCAGTATTACTTACTTTAATGAAAGCTGTTTATAAAAAGTTATATATTTAACAATTGAAGATATGTTAAACTATTAAAATATTCAAAGCTTGAAATAGAAATTAAAAAGACTAACGTTTTATTTAATTTTGTGTTATGTATCGATTAATTCGTAAATGTTGAATGGCACACATCACAGAAAATATTAAAAATTATTATTGCCATGTTTATTTATACGAAAAGCAATAAATTTTTCACATAATTATTTTGATTGTGATTGTGTCGCTGTTTGATGTACTGTCTGAATAATGCCTCTATTTTTTTCTGTTTGATATAAAGCAATATATCCATAACTCCCTATTCCCTGTCTTATTCCTGTAATTGTCAAACAATTTAAATGCCAGCATTTTTGAAAAACAGACACGGTAGATATTAAAAACGAAAAAAATATCGTTGTTGTTTTAAACATGTTTTTGTTCTCTATCTTAAAATATTATCATTATTACTTGTTTCTTCAATGGTGCAAAACATCACATAAGAGAGAGTGTATCAAATATTACAAGAGTATGAATTAAACTTTCAATATTTTTAACTTCTATTTTTTAATACTGTGTATCATTTGCATACTTGTCATACTCGACAGTCTATCATTAAAAATAACTAAGAATTTAATCTGTGCAAAAATTCAATTTGTTTGACATTTTAATTCGTTAAAAATTAAATGGTCATTCGTTGCACATTGCACTAGGTAATTCGTATTCATTCATTTGTTAAAGAATAATTAATTGAGCATATGAAAAATAAAACGACGCCAAACGATAATTTGGGTTTTAAACAACATATCATGGTCGCTATGACAACATATATTGAAATCGTTTGACGCCATTTAAAAAGGCCTCGTTTATAATTGATTTGTCGTCGTATATACATTTCACTATTAAATATTATAGGCGAAAATTTATGCATTTTAACTACTTACTGAAATGGAACTAAATATTTCAACTATATTTGCTTACTAATAACAAAATTTCGACATAATACTACATAATACAAACTATAACGATATATCAGAATTAGAAAGTTCCACAAACGTTTAAATAATGTTACGTTTTCAAATTGAAATATAGTTTTAATCCATAAACTTTATAATTTTTATTGGTAATTACTATTGGGATTTTGGGCAAAATCTTGGCTTCAAGATCTTATTACATCGAAAATCGAAAAGTTTATTACTAGAAAATTTGTAATGTTCCAGCTTCTTACTGCTTTTGTGTATCGACTCGTCCCCCCCCTTCATTTTGTGTACCCCTTCATTTTGGATTTTTGTTGTCTTTTTTATCCAAATATGGATCATACCTCGCATCGTTTGAAAATGGGACAATATCTTAATCAAGAAATTAATTTTGATTCAATTAATTTTTGCATTTTGGTTATTAAAGTGAAAGAGGCTTAAGATATATGATACGTATTGCTATAAGTTCATTTCTAATTAAATTCGTTATTCCTTCTTAAGAACATTTTTAATTACAAATACATTTTTAATTTTTTAATTATTAATGTTTTTATCTAACGTATTAAAAACATTAATATTATAATATTGCTATAAATTTATAAATTGGCATCATTTGATTTTTTTCTTTTTATATTTCAAAATAATAAAATTAGCCCTTAATAAATTTTGTATAAGCTTTAAAGTCTCATTTAAAAAAATAAATTTAAAAATAATTAATTGAAAAATTACGGAATAAATATTTATTTTACTCTCTGTTACAACTACTCAAAATGCTGTTTTATTCTAAAAAGAACATCAACAGTTAAAAAACATATTTTGTTTGATTTTGATAATGATAACGTTCATGATCGCTATGAAAATTTAAAATGATGCATTGGTTATTTTATGGCACATGAGATTTCTACTTGCTGTTGCCTCTTTAGTGGACGATAAAAAGTAGTTATTGAATATAAACCTTCAGTATACGTTATTTGTAAGAAGAATAAGATATCCTGCTCCATTCTACACTGAATTCGTCAATAACAGTTATTACCACGTTTCAAGCAACAAAGAATAACAAAACATTTCTGCTTAACGCGCGAACAAAGAGTTTTTCCCGAGAGTAAAAATTCATCTTCATTTCTTGGCATCATCTCCTGACGTCTGCCAAGAGAAGAGGAAATGCGCGCGAGACGGCACAAGGATGTTCGAATTCTGCGGAAAGAGGGTTAAGGACTCAGGCGACGACTCGTTCGGGGAACACCCTCGGAAATGATTTTCGCTTACAACTACCTACTCGTTTCCCCCTTTACCTGTACACGCGACATCATCTTCATGAAGAATCCCCCTCCCCCCACTCAATTTGTACTAATCCGTGCACAGTTGGTTATGGTTGAGGATGCAGTTTGAATAGATACGATCGTAATTGCCTCTGAGGAAGCAGTTCTGACGCGGATTGAACTAACTGCCTTATTGTATGTAAATGTATTGCTGTTGTTTTAAAGTGATGACAGCTGAAATTATGAGTTGTGCGTGAGAAGAAAGAATTCGGGAAACGATATTCTTTTTGTCTCTTAAAAAAATTTTTTTTTGTTGCAAATTATTAGTTATTACTGACCAACATATTTCACTGATATCAATGGAATGCTATGGTTTTTGTAAAATTATACAGAATGAGGATGCTTCAATATTCATATAATGTTCTATTATTTCAGTTGTTCTAAATGTCTTGGATGAAAATTCTGATTTCATTTGATGCTGCAACTTCTCGAAACCGTAAAGTGTGTTGTTTTCCGGTTTAAAAAGAATATCAAAAATAACAATTTTTTTATGTGTTATTTTGCAAATGATAAATTTTTTGTCCTTCTCGACGAAGGCTTAAAATGATTTATTAGCTTATATATAGTTTTCATTCAAAAGAAATATGCACGTGTTTTAATTAAAGAAATATATTAATTCAATTAGAGAAACTTAGCGCCTTATATTTTTACTCATTTGCATAAATTTACGTTAAATGAAGCAAGTTTGATATAAATTATGTAACTAGATTTTTTAAAGCTATATCCGGGTTGCTCTAGAACTTGAAGTCCACTCCAGAACACCCCTTGGATGTCAACAAAATCTATAAGATACATAAACAAATAAAAATAAAAATTTGTTACCTGTAACTTTTATTGGCTAGACTGTCTATTGACTGTGGTCTATTGGTTCTATTGCAATTTTGAGATTGGAAAATCGTGCGTTAGTATTCTTACAAGCTGTGTATATAGACCCGATGTACTTTAAATCTGTTGACAGTCTAACATGCTAAAGCTATTGTGAAGCGAAAGTTTAAAAGCCAAAGTGGCTGCTCAG
Organism: Argiope aurantia; assembly: GCA_026543865.1. Taxonomy (NCBI): domain Eukaryota; kingdom Metazoa; phylum Arthropoda; class Arachnida; order Araneae; family Araneidae; genus Argiope; species Argiope aurantia. The sequence continues at coordinate 1,707,144 of JAPMOR010050358.1, read as the reverse complement.
GTCTCGGAATGCGACATACTACATTGGCGCAATACAATTAGACATTCCAGTACAGCCAACCTGAGTACAAACTTATTTCTTGATTCTTTGTCTCGACTGAGTACAAATCCTTCTCAATACTTAGAGATACTGTTTGCACTGATATAGCAAGGAAAGGTAGAGTATAGAGCATAGTACCCCCCCCCCCCCTACTCTGTAAATTTGGTGTTTTAAAAAAGAAATAACAGTATTTTTAGAAATTAGATGAAATAGTATATGAAATAGCGGTAGTGATAATATATTATTTTCGAGCCTATCTCTCTTATAACTGTCACTTGGGGCATGTAAATCTTTTTTGTTTCTTCATCTTTATGGCGTCACTTCAATTAATATATATTAGCTTACTTTTGAATACTTTAAAAATAAATGCACACCTTGAAAAGATTTTTGTAAGTAGTTTGGCATTTGGGAATTGTGTCAGGATCGAGGAGTCGAATGCCCTTAATTCAAAATAACTTGGTAAAGAATAAAGGATTACCAAGCAGTATTTTGGGGATAAGGGAGACGATATTGAATTCCTTGCCTCAGGCAACGTCGTGTCTCAAATGTTCGTATAATCTGGAAGGCAGTGATGCAGTGGCGCATTAAATTCATATACTGTCAGTAATGACGACCCGAGATCTTAATGAGTGAAAACATGTTTGCTTAAATGATCCCACTTCTTTTGCATTGCGTGTTGTTTATGAGAATTTCTACGCACTTATATCGTAGACTACTCTTTGTTGATTAATGGAGTTTCAAACCTAGAAATAAAATTTTATATCAAAAAAAAATAAATCATTTCAGTTTTTTTGTAATTAATCAGTTCTATTATGAGAAAAAAAAACATTTAAAAGATTAGAGAAAATAAGAAAAAGAATTTTTTCATGTACATTTCATCACATTTTAAATGGTATTTTGATTATAAATTTTTAAAATTTGTTTTAAAATTCATGTTTAAACTTAAGTGTTAATGTTATTAAAGAAAATTAAAAGTTCTTTTTGTTTCTGACAAGGCAGAGTTAAAAACACAAGATCTCGAAACAAGATTTTAATCTGACGTCTTCACCTTTCTTATGACCTCGTTCTGATTTTAGTTCCACTTTTACTTATTTAAAATGTAAATGCTTGCTCAAAGCCTTGATTCATAAGTTGTTTTTAAGGATTTCTTAGCCATTAATTCAATGGTAGAATTTAACTTGATTCTTAAGTAAGCGTAATTTTGTAACTTTGAACTTTAATTTTTGAAATTCATGTCAAGTAGCAATAACTTTTTTTAAACAGTTTTTAAAATATATATTATGTAGAGAATAATTAATAGATAAGACTAGAGATAGAGAGAATAATAGAATTTATAGATTTAAGTTGTAATTGTAGAAAATGTTTATTGCTTAATTGCTTGGAAAATCAATCTATAAACGACATATCTATATTTGAGACAAAAAGTGTTTTGACACAGAAGAGATTACATTATTTTTATGTTTATTAATTCCTAAAATACGAGCATTTCTGTATTTAATGAGTATAATGCTGTTAAATCTTATAATAATATAATTATAATAAATTATATTGTTACGAATCTGTGATGCTGCTTCCCAGCATAGTTGTTTCCATCATCAGAAAGACTGTTTTACAGTCATCTGTATTGGACGGAGTCCGGGTGTCGCTTCGGAGGTCACAGAGCTTGGAGACAAACTTGTCGACCATTTGGCGACGAATTTGGTGACTTTGGCGCCAAAATAGATTATACCCGAAACATCGAGAATTTTCCCGATCCGTCCATTAGGAACCGAGATACGCCTCGAAAGTTCCTGATTGGTTGAGAGGCTTCTAGGCCTCAAGAGGCCCCGGTTTTATAGGTCTCAAGAGGCCCTGCCTCTTGAGACCTATAAAAGGAGGCAGTCTGCAGCTGCCGGGGTAGTAGTCGGAATCGACGGTAAACAACGGGTCTTCCAGAGATTAGCAGAGCAGCGACGGAGTCAAGCTCGTGCTGAACTAAGCTGTGCGCTACTGTCTGCAGTAGAGTCTTGTTGTGTGCTGCTGTGTGCACGTCTTGGCTAAAGATAATCGTCTTCTCCATGCTGTATGTAGTGGTCGTCTTTGTGCTGTCCTGTGTGTCGTAGTGTCAATAAACGTGTTGTGTGTTCGTCTACTGAAAGGACTGATCATTGTGTTGTGTTATCTTCATACCATACACAACCACTAAATACACACAAGTAAACGAACCCGACGGATTGATAGTGATAGAGGGGAATCCGTAACAATATTAATTCTTTATTTATTATTCATTTATTTTTTCCCTGCTTTTAAAAAATATTAAAGCATTAATGTTTTAAGTAAATTCGGTTATGCTCTGGCATATATGTATAATTACAGTTACGGTAAACATTTTTGAAAATTTTAATTAATGGCATTAAAAATAAATTTATTTATTGAAAAAATATCATTTTTCATACCTTGTTTCATATGTTCAGAAAATATATCCAATTTATAGATAGTCGTTTTTTTTAAAAAATTTATTTATTTCGTGACTAAAGTTTCTATAAATAAGTTAACATTTTTTCTTCCAAGCTAACTCGTAAAAAAAATCCTGTAATTAATCAAGTCAAATGTCCCTAACCTAGGTTCGCCTAAAAAGAAATTTGCAAGAAAATTTTTAACAAAAAGTTTCGCATAAGAACTACAGCTCAGTTGGAAAGCGGATGTAGATTCCTTTTGTTCCGGAAATATAAGGAAAAGAAAATTTCACTCTTTTTCACTATTAACCTCTTCACCTACGTATTTATTTAATCCTCTATTTGCTATTATTTCGAAATTAAATATATCTTTATTTTATCTTTTTAGTTTTTTAAAATAATGACTTGTGATTCCATAAATCTAAATATTTTTTGTCAGGGAATTTTCCGGCTGATTAGATGGGATATCCTATTTGGGACATTTATTATTATTCCAATCCCTATAATAACATGAAGGGCACTTGAGATAATAAAGCTTTACCAAAGGAATTTTGCGTTTTAAATGACTGAATACTTCCATTTAATTTCGGATTTAAATACTAAAAATTCAATAATTCTATGCACGTATCAGACATGACATTACAGCGAAAGATGTCAGTAACTCTAATTTAATAAAGTTTGGAGTTGTATGGATAAAATAGTTGGAAGAGTGAGTAAAAAGTAAATGACGAGATTCTGCCAAAAAGGTGTAAGTCTAAAAAAAGAAGAGTGTCAAGCGTTGATTTTTTTCTTCAATTCTTGACTTCTAATGCAATCACAGCTATTTAAAACTTTGTGCTATAATGAAGCGATGGTTGGCCTAATTAAAAAATTTTTTTCCAACTTCATTGTTAAGAGAGCTATGGGGAAAGGAAAATTTCAAACATCTTACCATTTCCACAATATTTGAATTGATGTATTCGACTACGAACTCGATAGAGATTTTCACTCTCTCAAAAATGTATCTCTTGTCTGCTCCAATCTATCTAATCAAAATTACTCTGAATTAACACACATTATAAACTTCTGGTAGAAAACCATCACAGAAGTTTTTTAAAGAACAGTTTTATTCTTCTTCAGAAGATTCAACTTATTTGTTTTTAAAAAATCAAATTTGTCAAACTTGTGACGAATTTTGAAATGACTTCAGCACAATAAGGCAGAATGCAAGGAAAGACACCAATGAAATGCTTTCAGAACTTTTAACGGACGAAATCTCGGAATCTAAATAAGAAAGAGTTTATTTTAACCGCTTGATTTTCCCATGAAATGGCAACTTAATGTTGGACAGTTACAAAAATAAAGAAAAGGAAAGCGAAAACCTCACTAAATTCAGAAACTAAAGTGAAGTTTGAACTCAAATATAATTGTTTCTCCAATGTAGTTAGTTTTTGCAAGATACATTGCAGAAACTGTTCAGAAATGTCCTACAGTGTATATCATCTAAAATCATTGCACTTTAGTCTTCATATGGAATTGATTCCTCCTGAAGAATGTATATCCATCAAAAATTTGGGACTTCTCGATTAGCTTGTTAATGACGACGCGCAAAAAGTAACTCACAATTCATATTAGAAACTAAATTCCATTGATGTGCCTCCAGATGGAGCGAAACGGAAAATGCTTTATTAAGTCAACCTATTAAGATAATTAATTAATCAAAATTCATTGAGTGTCCATTAAATGATTTTATTTGCTGATCACGTGATTTAGATGCTGTTATTATGCAATTTATTACAGAATGTTTATTTGTGACGTAAAGAGCTGAAAATAAGACTTCTTGCCCTTGATTTATTTGAACAGCCTTTATTACGTAACGCTGAATAGCTATGATGAAATGATTTCGTCAGAAAGTGTTTTTCCAATTTCTTCGAAACAGTGGGTACCGTTCTAATTTTACTGCAGTTTTCACAACATGATGAAAAAATAGGTTTCTTGTTTTTAGAAAGTATCCATTAAATTCTCCGTCAAGCTCATGGTGAAAACATTGAAGCATTTGGAGCATTTTAGGAACGAGAACGATTTCTTTTGTTGCTAAAATTGATTAATTTGCATCAGTTAAATTTGGTTATATATGTAAAGAAGAATTACGGTAGATATTTTTTTCTTTTAATTTTCTGCATTGTTTTGCATTGCATAATTTTGGAGCATTCTTTACTTTCTCTTATACATAGTATAGTAAAAGTATAAGAATCGTCAAAAAATTCTAACTCGAGATTTTGACGAGCTTATTCGTTTTAAGACCTCCCTGAGTTCGAAAAAATATATTTTTGAAAAATGTCCACTTGTCTGTCTGTGACTAAGAGAACTCAAAAAAGCGTTGAGCTAGACGTTTAAAATTTGGTATACAGTATTTACACCAAATTTGCAGATTTCTATTAAATTTTGAGCAAAATCCATTCAGAGAAAATCTGCCTGTTCGAATATAAGTTAACACTATAACTACAAAACGATGAGAGCTAGATAGATAAAATTTAGTACACAAATTCGACATTTATATTATAGACACCTGTCAAATTTTGAGGCAAAACCAACTAAGGATTGATTGTCTGTGGATCTATACTTTGAGAAACATGTAAACGCGATAATTCAAAAACACAATGACTTAAATATATAAAATTTAGTATGTGATTTTGTATCAATTTTGCGTGCGCAGTTTTGTGTCAAATCTTTGTTTCAGTCAGTTGAGAAAAACGTGTCTAAAGCATAAATTTGATTCTCGGATATGATTAATCGTATGCCAAGAATTAATCGCCAAAAAATCGCCAAGGAGGACACGATAGATTTGATATTCTAAATTCACGCAAAAAGCTAATATTTTGTAACGATTGAAAGCCAGTGCCATGCAAAGTGCTCTCTGGCGTGACAAGTTTTTAGAGAGCACACGAGAAAGTTTGATGATATCACTCCTATTTTCAGTTATCTAATTGAGTTGATTCTTGAAAGGTATTTTGGATATTCATTAAATATATGCATTTACTTAGAAAGAAATGGAAAAATAAAAGAATGCCAATAAGGACTCGTCTGTCAGAATTTCAGATCATCCTTTTTTTAATTCATTTCATGGCTTTTACATTTCCCTTATCTGTTGCAAACGCATTTTAATTTATTTAGCAATCATATTATAATAAAATTTTATTGTGAAACTATATTACCTTTCATAGAATTTCAACGTTAGTGTGAAAAAAAAAGTATTGAAATTTCAAATTCATGGCAGAACGAGGAAAGGGACAATTGTGCACTCGTTTTGCAAAGCATGGATCCTTTTGATACAACACTAATTAGACATCTCATATCCCAACCTGTACTAATTTTTTTCTTTTATCACTGATTATTTACTTTCTCATAAAGGAGTATAGTATATTGTAATCGTCAAAAAATTCGAAATTCTGCGAATCTCCAATTTCAGACTTTTCTAAGTTTGAAAAATACGTTTTTGGGTGTATGTGTCTGTCTGCGAACACAATAACTCAAAACTGCTTTAAGCTAGATAGGGGAAATTTGGTTTACGGACTTAGTATAAACTTAACGGACTTAATATACGGACTTAAAATTTCAATTCAATTTTGACTGAAATCCCTTCAGATGAAGTCCGACGAGCTGCCTGTTTAAAGACAAATGAACTCGATAACTTCAAAATGGGATGAGCTAAATAAATAAAGTTTGGCTCATAAATGTAGCATCTAAAATGTAGATCCTTACAAAACCTAAAGGTTGACCATCTTCCGGCTTGTATTTTTGCATGCATGTAATTATACAATTATTTAAATCAATGAAATTTGGTACATGATCTTGTGACTACAACCGTAGCTCCGTGTCTTTGAGGTTGAATTTAGGTTTCAATCGGTTGGGGAAAAGGCGTTCAATATTCGTAGTCGCGCGATATATTCAGTAAAAATACTAGATTCACATCAAAGATATATATTTCGTAACTAATATTCGCCAGATCCCTGCAAGACATTCGTGATCTTAATCAAAGTCCATAATTTTATGTAGAGGGGGGACAAGGATATGATCTTTATTGAAGGGAATGCGAAAAAGCTTCGGAGTGAACACGCGAATTGGTTTTAGAGTTTTCGAGCAATATTTTGTTTTCAAAATGTTTATCAATAGAAAGCTTAAATGATTTTAAGCAAAAATAACGATAAATGACTTTAGAACATTTTGAAAAATACTTACACCTAACAGTTTCATCCATTATGTATTTGAATTTTTCAAAGGCAAAATACTTGCAAAGTGTGAGCAATATTCTCATATATGTGAACTATTACAAAACGTTCATATTTGAAATTTCCGTATAGATTAGCTTCAAATCTTGCAGTTGAATCATCTGCCGATAATTTATTTATCTATTCCGATGTAAACGAACTCTGACGATAACATTAGATGTTGGCGAAATTGTTAAACTTGCATCTGCTGGTAAAAGTTGGCCGGATCATTCTGGTTCAGGAACAATTTGTCATCCAGAAAATTATCAAAATTCCTCGACCTAGGCTTGAACGATGAACTTTACATTAGTTTGTTCTTTGAACCAAGGCTGATTTGGTGTTATATAAAATTTCAACGATTTGAACATAAAATACATTGCAGAGATGGATGATTTAATTTATAGCGTTACGCGACAAGTTAAATGCAACTTTTAATAATTCGTATGAATTTCAATAGTTGCTGTGCTAATTAATGATATATTAAAGAGAAGTGACAATAAATGACTATATAACATAATTTTTTAATAGTATATGTACAAAAAGCAACATGATTTGGCGATTATCTAGTTTGCTGGGGATATTGGTTATACTTAATTTCGGTTAAATCGTTTAAATATAACTTCATATCTTTGATTAGGCCAACCTGTCAAACATTAAAATTGTAATATTTTAACTGTCTTATATTCTGTACGTATGTATATTCATGAAACTTTCTAATGGAGATCTTCCTCATGATATTACAGCGCTATTAAAAATACAAATATCCGGTTCAACTGTCTAAAATTTGCGGCATTGTAACTTTACATTTTTATTTGTCTTGCAAACGCCACAGATTTTAAATAGAATCTTCTTCTTCAGCTCTCAATAATGAAAAGAAAATAATACGATTCAATATTTAATGAGACAATGAAAACTGAGTTTAAGAGTAACAATATAATTAATTGAAAATTAATAAAAAAAAAATTTTAATTGTCAAATTTCCGGAAAATTTTTCACAATTCGTAAGTTGATATCATTAAAAAGAAAATTTAAAAAAATTCTGGTGTAAAATTTATTTAAATTTAGTAATATATTCGGAAATTATCACAGAGAAACGAAAATTTTAGATAATAAAAAAATTTTACTTAATTTTTTTATTAGCTAAAATTTTAATTAACTTTCAAAAACATCTCTCTCAGGTGCCCAGTTCTGCCCTCCAAAGTATATGTGTGCTAAATTTTGTAAACGTAGGTCTAGCGGTCAATTCTGTAGAACGCCAACTGCACATACATTCATCTTTATTATTAACTAGCCGCCTTTGGCGACCAGCCGGTTCGCCAATCTTATTGTTTGTTAAAATTTTAATAATTAAATATTTTATGCAATTCCTACTTTAATAACTACTTCATCAAAATATTTTAAAACTTCACATTTTGACAGTCATATAATTCACTCATAATATTATAAAGGCCTTCAATCATAACGTAATATGTATCTCTCTAATTTTCTGTTAGCTCCAGTAGAATTTATGCTTTAAACTGAAGTGGAAAGGATTAATCTGCAATTAATATGATAATATTTTTTACTGAAACAAAGCATTTCTTTATAATATGATTACTGAAAACAGAGTCACTGAGTATTTAAACTTTATGGACACTAAAGAATATCTTTCTTAATTTATGTAATATCTCAAGAATTTGTCAACAAAATTTTCTCAGCTTCATCATGAGCAGATGGATTAATTTACAATGTTTAATTTTAAATGCACTAAGAAAATAAACAGAATAGTTTAAAATAATCGACCGAAAACAGGTTAAAAAACTACTTAAAAAACGATGTACTTAAAACTATAAGCACATACAAAAAATATATAACTAACATAAATACAATTTAGTTATAAATGCATACAACTAACCTAAAAATAATTTTAATCAAGTCCGCATCCGTTGATAATAGTTGTCTACAATCAGAACACAATGCGCATACGTGAATTTTCAACGCCAGTTAAGGTAACGCAAATGTGTGAATTTTTCTACGCCAGTTGAGATAATGCTATGCAGATTACAAATTTTTAATTTCCTTTATTCTGTTTTATTTTAATTCAAAAGTACTTCAGAATGAATCTGAAAGATTGATTAATTAAAAATGTTGAATTTTAAATGCATCAAACATTAAGAAAATAAACAGAATCGTTTGAAATAAGCGGCCGAAAATTTGTTAAGCCTATCCTCTTTAGCGTGGGGAAAAAATGAAGCCTTACTCATTTGGAGGTGGGGGAAAATGAAGAGTTTTTGGCGGGAAAGTTAGTTTTTAATTAATAATTAAGATTATAATTAAAAAATCAAAAAAGGGACCCAAAATGAACATTTCCGAACTCCAAAGTATACATGTATCAAATTTGGTAGATGTAGGTCAAACGGTCTGGCCTATAGAGAGCCAACACACACACACACACACACACACACACACACACACACACACACACACA
>JAPMOR010050358.1:1639561-1697946 GCA_026543865.1 Argiope aurantia | reverse complement strand
ACACACACACACACACACACACACACACACACACACACACACACACAGCTTTATTACAAGTACTATCCGCCTTTGGCGACCAGCCGGTTAGCCTGTATTTTGCTCGCTACAATTTTCAATTAAATATTTTAAGTAACTGGTCTCTATTAAGAGATCAGATTCTCAAACAAAACATTTTTAATCTTCAAATTTTGATAGTCATACCAAACTTATACTGTTGTTTAGATCGTTTCGTTCAATTTACTATATATGTATATTTCGCCAATTTGTTGTCATTTCCGGTAAAACTTCAACTTTAATTTAAAGTAGAAATGATGAAATTGCAATTAATATAAAGATATTTTTTAATAAAACCAAGCGTTTTATTTTATTTATCATCTTTATTGTTATTTATTTATTATTATTATTATTGAATATGAGTACTGCAAACAGAATCGCTCGGTATTTAAGTCTTAAGTGAATTACAAAATATTTTTCATAATTTATGTAATATCTGAAAGAAAAATTCAACAAAAACTTCTCAGATTCAGCATAAAATTCAGTTTTTAGTTTTGCTTTCAAAAGGATTGAAATGAAATCAATAATAATATTTTGTTCCGGCCTATAAATATATTTCAAAGCTTATGAAGTCTAAATTTAATGCAGTAAGGTATCATATTCTGAGAAATATTCTGGACACACCAAATTTTAAATAAATGAATGAATGTTTCTATTTTCCACGATCAACTAAGACTTATTTATGAAGTTTTGAATGTTAAAAATTTAGAAAAACTCAACATTTTCATAATCTTAGGCCAATTAATCTTGAGAAACCTGCATGCTGATTTTCTTTGAAACGATCGATGGAAAATCTAAAATTATCCTTTTTTTATTGAATAGTGATTTTCAAATTTCATAAATACAGTCAGTTTAAGTGATTGATTTAGTTGATTGGAAATTAACTCTTTTTATTTAAAATATTAGTGTTTCAAGAACATTTTGTTATTCGTGATTTCCACAGCAGAAGCTTTATGTAAAATCAAAAATTTGTTATTTATTAGAGCATTTATTGAATCAAGTTACATAAAATATAATCATTTTCCATTTAGACCATTTTAGCAGATATGTGTCTTACTAAAGGTTTACAAATTAGCTGTGTGGCCCTGATTTGAATGGATATCCTGTTCATATTAAACAAAACTTGCCTTAAAATAAAACTGATTTATTGGATTAATAATATAGAGAGTGTAAAAGATCATAAAATAATTTTTTTTGAATTTATTTTTAGAAAAAATAATATTTCATATTTGTTTCATTTCCTACAGACAGGTGCCGAAAATTATATTTTTGCAGATTTTTTTTTCCAAAAAGATTTAATTTATTTTTAGTTGGAGCTTTAATCAATGTGATGGCAACCTTTTGAAAAAGGCTTTTCCCATGAATGCGAAACGTGCTCGTGCAGCTTAAATTTTGTTTTTATTTTGTACGAAAAAAGTTGTTGAAAAACATAGTTAAAATATTTATTTAAAAATTTATTAAAAATAGAAATTTAATTTTAAAGTTAAAAAATTGCTATCCTTTAAAATAGAAATTTTTGATCTTTAACTTCATGTAAAAGTCTTTTTTGTGCGGTAATATTTTCGGAAGTTATAGTAGAAACACGCCAAAATTTTGCTTAATTTTTAAATAAATAAAATTCTAATTAGAAATTCAAAAAAATAACCCCCAGGTGCACATTCCCGACCACCAAGGTATACACGTGCCAAATTTGGTAGGTGTAGGTTGAATGGTCTGGCCTGTAGAGCGCCAACACACACACACACACACACATTGAGCTTTATTATAAGTATAGATAGATAGATAAGTACTAATCTTCAAACTAAGTCAAGATTTTTTTATTTTTTTCTGTCATCATGCTCTGTTTGGAATTTTATCATATGAAATCTCAGACATCGATATAAATCTCAATAACCAGGTTAAAAGATGAAGATCTGATGTAAAACTTTGATCTGAAGAAAATTAAAATCCAGTCCTTTGCACTCGATACCAGATATAGCAGTTGTTCCAAAAAGTACAATATATTCAATCATTTGCCTTAAAAAAAATGAGAGGTCAACCTTTAATCTTTTTCAAAAAATAAAATTTTACCTAAGATCTGATAATTTCAGACTCGCATGTCATTCTGATAAACATCTAATATCTCACGCATTTTTATTTCCTCTGACGAAGAAAAAATTACGGAAAACTCTTTTTGCATAAAAGAAAATGTATAAACTTTTTTTACAAAAGATTATTTATTGCTTTTTGGATTATTACAGTAAAATTATCACTTTTCCACATCATATTGGCAACATTTTTTACATGACTGAGCAATTTTTTTGATGAATAATTTTATTTAATTAAATAGATAAATCATTTCATCCTTCTGTTTTATTACTTTCAAAATGTACAAGACGGAATTAATCTTTATACAATGAATTTCGAAGCTTTTCTTCATTACAACAAAGTTTTCCACTGGTGAATAAATTTTATCATTCAAATGTAAGAAGACATACATATTTTAATTTATTAATTAGAATCTTAATTATTGTTTGTTATGGAATGACGGAAAACCTCATTTTCCTGTTCCAACAATGCGATTAATATTCAAACAACCGAGACTCGAATCTTTCCTGAAGCCTGAGTGGCCTGCAAAAATTGAAATGGAGCTATTTCAATTTTTGCAGGCTCCTATTAAAAATATTCTTACAAAGATGGATGTGATTGATTAACATGAGCATTTTGAAATTTGATGAATATAATCTAATATATCAAAAGATATTTGAGGGACCAAATAACCAATGTCGAAGCGTATGGCAAATATATCAAAACCTATGCTCTTTTGAAGAAACGTAGATTTAATTCAAAATTCACCGATTAAAAAAATAATAATAGAATAAAAATGTGCACAATAGCGAATCTTTTCCTTCACATCTATTGTCATATTTGGGGTAAATAATGTGAATATCGATTTGGAAGTGACGGTCATAGTTTCAAAATGGGTTGTTTAACTAGTAACTATACTGATTTACAGTGAGAGTCAATAATTTCAAATCATGCAGGGAATTTATTTCATTATATGAACCTAAATAACTGCTTCTTCTGCATAAGACAAAGTTAATGTAATGGAAAACAGATAAGAACCAATTTTGTCAATAATATTTGATAAAAGAGTTGATATTATCCTATTATTTTATAATTCATAAAATTTGTATTCTTTTCATAAATTTATTATTGGCAGTAAAGCTAATAATGTTATTTTAATTGACATTTGCCTGTAATTCCAAGCAGCTCTTATTGTACCTAATGGAAAATATGCGATTGAATATCTGTGTTGTATTTTGTTATAAAGATTGGCCTCAAAAATATTCATTATAGGAACCTAGTTTTCACATTCCTTCTATAAACATTCTTAACTTTAATTTGGTAGTTCATGAAATATGGTTCGTTAATTGCTCCAGTTACCCATCATTTGATTCATTGCATCATATGACCATTTGGTATGTAAGAGCCACAATATATCATTCAGCTGTTTCTATCAAAATGTAGTACGCTGACCTCACGGCATCGAGTTACTGCTATTGGATCGTCAGGACTTCAGTACTGATCAGGAACTCTTTAAATGGCTCGAGCCCAAAGTTTTAGGGTTTAGCGGAATTTGGGGTCAGTCCCACATTTAGAAAGTGGCATCCGATACGTCTGTTTACATGGACTTTCGCCGCTGTGCACAAAATTGAGTCCAAGCACGCGCAAATGATTGATTGGTGTAAATAATGTCAATTGGATAACCTTATATTTGTTGATAAAGTTGAAATATGCTGTTGCTGTTTACTTGTCGGCGTATCTGTGTGCGCCGATTGTTTTGTGTTAAGATGACATTAATCCGTCTTGTGATGTCTTCGGAATTTGTGTTTGTGATAAAACAATATCAGCTTTTTGTTTATAACTGCAACTAAATACACAAATGATTGACAGCTATTTACTAACTGGTATTGATTACAGACGACAAAGAAACGATGCAATGTTGTACGCAATGCCGGAAATATCTACATTGTTAAGCATAAATCCCGTTCTATTCTGATTTACTGTTTTTGAATCCCTAAATATCCACATTGATCATTTTAAATATATAATTATGCTGAACCAATGTCTGCAATTATCTAATGTCCATATATCCGTGAACTGTTTTGTTTTTTCTACTGCCTGATTAGACGACACTGTTTTTAGAAATATTTTATCGTTTTTATTATGCTAAAAGACCTTACGCTGTGACAAAGCTATAGTGAGGCAGATAAAGAACATGACGATAACGTCATTATTAAAGGCACACAAAAAATGAGGTTGTTGATTAGCAAAACGGTTTTGTTCAATGCATTTGCGACGAAGAAAGTTAAATAGGTGCTATGAACGCCATTTTCAGAAGGTGCTTAAAAATGTTTGTTGTTTTGATTTAGCGAAAAGAGTTTATAACTGCTTAACAATGGTGATGCACATGCCATAGACGTCATTATCAAGAAGTGCACAAATATAAAGTTGTCGTTTTAATTCAGCTGAGAGTCTGTAGTGGACGTAACTGCGGTGTGGCAAGTAAAGCATGTGCATGAGTACTATATCAGAAAACGCACAAATATGAAGCTAATTCAGCTAAGAGCTCATAGACAATAACGTGATTATGATGCGGCAAATAGAGCATGTACATGAGCACCATTATCAGGAGACGCACAACTATGTAATTGTCTTTTTAATTCAGCTAAGAATTCATAGACAGGACGTGGCTGTGATGTGACAAGTAAAGTATGTGCATGAGCACCATTATCAAGAGGTGCACAAATATGAAATAATCTTTCTAATTCAGCTAAAAGTCCACAGACAATGATGTAACTGCAGTATGGCAAGAAATACATGTGTCATGAACGTCGTTGACAAGAGACGCGCAAAAAATGAAGTTTGGATTGGTTGCATTCAGAAAACACTTTCAGTAACAAAGCTCTTATTTCGATAGCCATTTTCCTTACTCCTTTAAAAAATAGACAATACTGAGTAAATAAAATTCTTCTTTGTGAAAAACAAACCATGTTCTTTATTAGATCACTGCTATGACACAAAAATAAAATGGTGGATAAAGTTACAGACATATAATTAAATCTAGCTTGAACTATGTGTCGTGGTAGACTGATTGGAATTTATCTGATGTAAGAAATTTTATTCAGTTGTTTTGTGACTTTGAGAAAAACCTTTTTATTTTAATCACAGACATTTTATCAAAATAATGTTGGGACTAATGTTACCAAGTTAAGCACATAGTTATTTCTTGGGTAGTGGATGTTAATTAAGAAAGGGATTTTCAATATTTAGTTAAAAATTAAGTGAATTAAAAAATAATTTTGAATTTTATTGCTTTTTTCAAAGAGTAATAGAGTAAAAAAAAAGCAATTTTAAAATTTAAAATTAAACTGGCTTTTAATTGATGCCATTTTTTTATTCCGTGCATATTCTCTTTTAATTTTAATATATTTTCAAAATGTTTCAATGCAGTGTGTTGCAATGATTTTATTTTTAAGAATAGTTTATCAAATCTTTCACAAGCGTGCTTTATTGAGCGTTAATAAAATAATTAAAAGATTACTTTTTCTGGACATTGATTCCGTAGCAGTTCTTTAATTTTCATTTTTATCAGCTTAAAAAGGTTTTAAGCTGACATTCTTTCTGCAAATTGCGTGATACAATGCGCATAAAATTCATTAACTGATGCAATCAAAGTAGACGAATCAAATCTAAAACATTTATTATCATGCTTCGATATTTCGATTAGTGGTTCGAAAATTAAGCAGTACTTTTATAGTTACAATCAGATTATTTCATTTGTTCTGGACGGGTACATTAGATATGATAGCATGACTTCTTACGACTAATGAAATCATGATACCGATTCCTAAATTAGAAGATTCTGCTGCACTAAATCAGAGAACGATTAAAATCTGTAGAATCGTAAGAAAAAACAACTTTTCTCGGTAGCTTCAGAAACTTGCTATTTTTTTTCTTTTGTTGTTAACGTTTTAAATATTTTGAAAGTAATAGCTTTCCTATTTTATAGATTTCTTTTATTAATTTGGTATTTAAAAAAGTGGCGCGAGTGAAGTGATTAAAATTTGATTTTCCTAGTTACCAAATAAATAAATTTGCAAAAAAAAAAAATCAATGAATTATAAAATATTTGGACAACACTGTCTAGTAAAATTGGTGAAGTTGTTAAGTATCATTATGTTCTTTTTAATACCAGAAGGTTTTTGTACACCAATTGTTTGCTTCAATAATATTCTATGCAAAAATGAATGTCATGCATTCTGGAGTTATAATCTGTATCCAGATTAATAATGACGATAAATGTGTGTGTGTCGTTGCTCTACCGGCTAGACCGTTTGATCTACATTTGCCAAACTTGGCACACATATATTTTGAAAAATGAGGATGGGCACCTCCAATCCTTTTTTAAAAATTTAATTAGAATTTTTATTAATTAAAAATTAAACAAAATTGTATCGTTTTTTCACATAACTTCCAAAAATATAATTGCAGAAAAATGAATTTTATACCATTAAAATAATTTTGAAATTGTTTTTTAAATGATACCAATTTAATAGTCGATCGAATGTTTGTAGAATTTTAGCAATTTTAAAAGTGACCCCCCCCCACATCCTAATTTCCAACAAAAGATTACATTGTTGCCCTGAAGCTCAAACTGTTTTCAATATTTCATCAGCTATCTCATCGCGTGTATTTTTTTATTTCTTTATTAAAAGTTAAAGATAGAAAATTCTATTTAATATCTATGAAGCTTACGTGACTTATAAAAAAATGAAATTACAATATCGCCAAATTTGGAAGATAGTAGAATCGGATATTTAAGTTTTTAACAGCCCTATAATCTCATGCTACTGTAGTGAAAGCTTATAAGCCAGTTAACACCTACGCTACACAAGCAATTGCTTTTGTATTGTGGTCATATTACTCAGCTTCGAACCACAAAGTCCCAGGTTCTATCCTCGCTCATAAAAAATTCGTCACATTGGTGACCTCTTATGATGAACTTTCAACTTTCGTACAGCTGTTATGGCGCCATCTACTCGCAACCAAAGTCGTCAGACTCACTTGACGCAGCAATACAAAGCCGTCAGACTCACTTGGCGCTACAGCATCAGCAACCCCTCACCCACACACGCTTGGCGCTACTCAAATGGGTACAGGCACATTAGATTCAACAGCTAATAAATACGCAACTATCAATTAAGAAATAAACAATATGAAAATTAACTATATAAAATTTCCTGAATCTATATAATAAAATATACATTGTATTTAGAGAGCGCTAATGCTGCTACAACTAAAACACAAATGAGCTTAACCAAAATAGAATTAAAATAATTTTACATTCAAAATTCAAAAAGAAAGATAAAATGAATCCAGCCCGAAGACTTTTTCAAGGATCACCCTCAGGCAAGGATTCGATACACAATGAGTTGTCATATCCTCATTAGCACAGAGAAAATGGTCACACAGAAAGATTATTGAATAATCCATGAAAGAATGCAAATTTGGCGAAAATTACAGTGGTTGATTTAGGCGTTTTGTGGTGCTAGGCACAGCCCATTATGAAACCCCTCTTTCAATAAACTAGTACAAGTGCAGTGATCAAAGGATTAAAAGGGTATAGATACCCCGAGCATTATGGAATATAAATATTACTTCATATATGCTACTTAAAAAGAAAAATGTGATGAAAGGATGCAATAATGATACCATTCCCTAGGTGCAATTTAAACTTACAAGGTTACTGATGGTGGGTGACAGGAGGTAAAAAATGTATTGTTCGCAAGCGCCACTTAACCTCTGCTATGCCACTGAAAATTGGACAATTTAGTTTCACATTTCAACATATTTTTTATATGTTAATAATTTATTTTAGATTAATATTTTTTATTTTATGTACTTTGTGAAAATGTATTTGCTTTTATTTATCCGCTACAATCCTGCACGGACTCTGTAGTTCGTTTGGGGAACAATCATTTTGCTGTTCATTTGGTTGTTGGTGACTTCGCCTCTCGGCCGGAAATAGGATTAAAACATTGTCAATCCATTTACTCTTATAATATCTGTTGACAGCTATACACATTTCTCAATTTTTTTCTTACTCAATATAGAGAGGACGTGATAATTTGTATATTTATGAAATATATGATATTTCATAATTCTACCTATTTAAAATGTTGATTACTAGTCGCTTCAAACAACGAGATGGTTAGATAGGAATGCTGGTTATATTTCTTTTCAGATAAGTCGTTCAGATATGACTTCGTGTTCATAATTGCGCCAAATTGTCCGGTATAAAAGCCGTATTTTTTAAATTAACTTACTTACTCCGTGTATTGCGTAAATAAACCTTTCTAATGGAGACAGTACTGTGGCGGATTGGGATGAGCGAGGATAGAATCTTGTACCTTGTGGTTCGCAACCGGGTAATATGACCACGATACAAAAGCAATTGCTCGTGTAGCGTAGCTGTTAACTGGCTTATAAGCTTTCACTACAGACTCCCTCCAGTGAGTCGAACGATAAGGCTGTTGAGTGGTGATGTATTTATTAGCTGAACCAAAATAGAATTAAAATAATTTTACATTCAAAAAGAAAGATAAAATGAATCCGGCCCGAAGAGTTTTTCAAGGGTCACCCTCAGGCAAGGATTCAAACCAGGGATTTTTTCTGTGAAGGGTCTGACTCTCGTCCAACCAACTGACCCTTCGTGATCCGAAAATCCCAGAAAATTGTGGTTTTGAAGACAAAAATTAGTATCACAAGAATAAAAACATTTTCAAAAAACAATCCAGAAAAAAACACAGCAAATCACGCCACAAAATACCAAGAAAAAAGAACCAAAATCATTTAAACCAGAAAACTAAGTACTTACTAATTGAAAGTATAATTCCAAAAGACAATGTGAGGTATAAACTTGTTAGAGCAAATGCACTTCGTTAAATTGAACCAAAATTAAATTTTCCACGTTTACAGCTATATATGCTTACTAAGTTTTGTCATAATGTAACGTCATCAAAGTTGACGCGCCCTCTGTTGAGTCATAACTGAAAGCCAACAAACCGGAGGAAGTCAGACAGTCCTTCTCTTATCAAAACCTCTATATTGCAAAAGCTTTTGGGGAATTCGTTAATAGTTAAGTTCTCAATGAGATTGTTTATTGCTAAATATACGAACTTTTATTATTGCATATTTTTTAATCCTGTTAAATTGTAAAAAAAATCAAATTTTTGAAAATTTTAGAGTGTAAATTAGAATGGTAGTTACTAAGTTTTATTATTTTAAAGTTAAAATCATCCCTTTTATCAAAAATACCTATTAAAGTTTTTCCATTATTAATTTCAATATTTAAATCTAAATAATTAGCTCTAAGTTGATTCTCGTTTGTTTGAGTCAAAACTAAATCCTTTGGGTAACAATTAATAACATCACAAGGATTATCCAAATTTAACAAAATTAAGTCATCAATGTATCTCCAGCCTATTACTAAGTTGTGTTTAATTATTTCTTTTTCATAATAATGTAGGAAAATATTGGCTAACGCACTTGAAAAGGCTGTTCCCATTGGAATCCCCTTTATTTGTTTATAGAAATTAATTCCATTAAAAAAGTAGTTTTCTTTAATATTAAATTTACACAACTCTAGCCAATTATTTTTTGTAATAATATCTCTATTTAAATATTCGTCATATATGATAGTACGGACCTCTATTAACTTTTCATGAGGTAGATTAGTGCACAAATTTTCAAAATCATAAATATTAAACTTATAAATATTGTTATTTTTTAGAAATTCCAAGATATTTTTATTACTATTGATAATAAAACTATCTTCATCTTTAATTTTGTCTAAGACAATTTTCGAGTATTTAAAGAAATGTTTTCCAGTATAGTAATTGTAACTACCGGTGCTACAAGTTACAAATCTAAATTTTATTGGTTTTTTATGAAATTTTATTGTTGGGAATAGGTAAGGGTAGTTTAAAGAGAAAGTCTTAATTTTAGTTTGTTTTTGTGAAAGCCAGCATCCTTTTATCCAATTCCATTTTCCCGGTGTTATTTAATTTGTAAGTTGAATTGGAGTTATATTCATTAATTAGAAGTTCTTTATAATAATATTTACAAATTGAAACGAAATTATTTGCCGATTTATCTATTACAGTAACAACAAATCTGTCTTTTAAATTTTTTATTTCTTTTTTCAATGTTTTGTTGAAATAAATTCCTCGTTCTTTAGTTCTAATGTTATCTGCATTAAATTTTGTTTTAATTTCTTCAAAAATCCTTACTTTCCATTCTCTGAAATCCTCTGGAGGCCAATGGTATTTCCTAGATAATTTGGAAATAAAAATATCCAAATCTTTTCCGATAGAAAATAAGATTTTTTTTTAATGTTTACTCTTTCTCTCAATCTAAATTTTGTTCCCCTCTCCATCAAATTTCTTAAAGAGCTAGACTCTGCAATTTTCAAATTCCCTGTTATAATATGTCCTTTGTCAGCATCTATATAATCTTTATAAATGTCTTTGCTGCAATTACAATCTGTCATATCTATCTTATTTAAATTTTTACTATTAGTTACAGATTCTTTTTCTTAAAGTTGCTGAATAACTAAATGCTATTTAAGCTATTGCATTATCCTTTAAGGGAAAAAATTCTTTATTGTTGTGCACAATTTTTGGTAACCCGAGGTTTTCGAAGTAAATACCCAAGAATCTCATCACACAGTATTCTTTATTTAAATTACTTTTATTTTTAAATAGTAAATCGTTTTTTCCTATATTAAACTTGAATTTGATTAGATCCAGAATTATGAATCTAGTGAATGAATTTTTAAACGCTAAATCTTCAAATTTGTTATTAATGAACCATCTAATTTACTTATGATAATACTTATGATTTTGAAAATTTGTACACTAATCTACCTCATGAAAAGTTAATAGAGGTCCGAACTATTATATATGACGAATATTTAAATAGAGATATTATTACAAAAAATAATTGGCTAGAGTTGTGTAAATTTAATATTAAAGAAAACTACTTTTTTAATGGAATTAATTTCTATAAACAAATAAAGGGGATTCCAATGGGAACAGCCTTTTCAAGTGCGTTAGCCAATATTTTCCTACATTATTATGAAAAAGAAATAATTAAACACAACTTAGTAATAGGCTGGAGATACATTGATGACTTAATTTTGTTAAATTTGGATAATCCTTGTGATGTTATTAATTGTTACCCAAAGGATTTAGTTTTGACTCAAACAAACGAGAATCAACTTAGAGCTAATTATTTAGATTTAAATATTGAAATTAATAATGGAAAAACTTTAATAGGTATTTTTGATAAAAGGGATGATTTTAACTTTAAAATAATAAAACTTAGTAACTACCATTCTAATTTACAATCTAAAATTTTCAAAAATTTGATTTTTTCACAATTTAACAGGATTTAAAAAATATGCAATAATAAAAGTTCGTATATTTTAGCAACAAACAATCTCATTGAGAACTTAACTATTTACGAATTCCCCAAAAACTTTTGCAATATAGAGGTTTTGATAAAAGAAGGACTGTCTGACTTCTGACTTCCTCCGGTTTGTTGGCTTTGAGTTATGACTCAACAGAGGGCGCATCAACTTTGATGACGTTACATTATGAAAAAACTTAGTAAGCATATATAGCTGTAAACGTGGAAAATTTAATTTTGGTTCAATTTAACGAAGTGCATTTGCTCTAACAAGTTTATACCTCACATTGTCTTTTGGAATTATACTTTCAATTAGTAAGTACTTAGTTTTCTGGTTTAAATGATTTTGGTTCTTGTTTCTTGGTATTTTGTGGCGTGATTTGCTGTGTTTTTTTCTGGATTGTTTTTTGAAAATGTTTTTATTCTTGTGATACTAATTTTTGTCTCCAAAACCTCAATTTTCTGGGATTTTCGGGTCACGAAGGGTCAGTTGGTTGGACGAGAGTCAGACCCTTCACAGAAAAAATCCCTGGTTTGAATCCTTGCCTGAGGGTGACCCTTGAAAAAGTCTTCGGGCCGGATTCGTTTTATCTTTCTTTTTAAATGTAAAATTATTTTAATTCTATTTTGGTTCAGCTAATAAATAAATCACCACTCAACAGCCATATCGTTCGACTCACTGGAGGGAGAGTTTGTAGTGAAAGCTTATAAGCCAGTTAACAGCTACTCTACACGAGCAATTACTTTTGTATCGTGGTCATATTACCCGGCTGAGAACCACAAGGTCCCAGATTCTATCCTCGCTCATCCCAATCCGCCACAGTACTGTCTCCATTAGAAAGGTTTATTTACGCAATACACGGAGTAAGTAAGTTAATTTAAAAAATACTTCTTTTATACCGGACAATTTGGCGCAGTTATGAACACGAAGTTATATCTGAACGACTTATCTGAAAAGAAATATAACCAGCATTCCTATCTAACCAACTCGTTGTTTGAAGCGACTAGTAATCAACATTTTAAATAGGTAGAATTATGAAATATCATATATTTCATAAATATACAAATTATCACGTCCTCTCTATATTGAGTAGGAAAAAAATTGAGAAATGTGTATAGCTGTCAACAGATATTATAAGAGTAAATGGATTGACAATGTTTTAATCCTATTTCCGGCCGAGAGGCGAAGTCACCAACAACCAAATGAACAGCAAAATGATTGTTCCCCAAACGAACTACAGTGTCCGTGCTGGATTTTAGTGGATAAATAAAAGCAAATACATTTTCACAAAGTACATAAAATAAAAAATATTAATCTAAAATAAATTATTAACTTATAAAAAATATGTTGAAATGTGAAACTAAATTGTCCAATTTACAGTGGCATAGCAGAGGTTAAGTGGTGCTTGCGAACAATACATTTTTTACCTCTTGTCACCCACCATCAGTAACCTTGTAAGTTTAAATTGCACCTAGGGAATGGTATCATTATTACATCCTTTCATTACATTTTTCTTTTTAAGTAGCATATATGAAGTAATATTTATATTCCGGGGTATCTATACCCTTTTTATCCTTTGATCACTGCACTTGTACTAGTTTATTGAAAGAGGGGTTTCATAATGGGCTATGCCTAGCACCACAAAACGCCTAAATCAACCGCTGTAATTTTTGCCAAATTTTGTTTGCATTCTTTCATGGATTATTCAATAATCTTTCTGTGTGACCATTTTCTCTGTGCTAATGAGGATATGACAACTCATTGTGTATCGGGGAAATTGTAAAAGAACAATAAATAACAAAATAATAGAAGAGAAAAAGTGAAAAGAGAATATAAAAAAATTTAAAAATATTTGAAAGTATAGTAAGTATAAATTATTTGAGCAACTAGGAAAAATTTAAAAAAAAAAAAAAAAAAAAAAATGAAAGCTTTATATTTTCAAGCTCCTGATTAACAGTTTTAATGATTATTTTATCCGTATCTCAGATAAGTATAATTGGTATTGAATATAACTAGTTCTCGATATACAAGATTGTTAAAAATAATAGGACAGAATAATGGAACAAATTGATTTTACTTTTGTTGGTTGATCTGTTCGACAAGTTAAAGATGCTGGAAGCAATAATGAAAACTTGGATCATAATAGTGCGTTCTAAGAGTCAGTTTTTCCTTAAGAGATAAAATATTAAAAGAAAAAATAACCCATAATTCAATTTAATGAGCACGTTTAAAAAGTGGACAACGGATTTTAAAATAAGAGTCACTAAACTGTCTATTTTATCTTATCCAAGTTTCAACATGATTATCCGTTAAAATCATTGATCCACTCGATTGGAACACTTTCACCGTTATATCTCGAACGCCATCAAGAAAAAGGAAACTATCTGATAATTGGCTGAGAATTCAAGCGTCATTAATATTTATTTATCTTATCTCAGATTCTCATTTTCCTCTTAAAAAATATTTTTCTTTTTGACTTTCATAATTTAATGTACACTATTTGAACTTTAATTAAATAATGGTAAGAGGGGAAGGGGAAGGGATACATGTCATGTGAGTCCTTGCACGTGAACATACTAAGAATGACCTACGATTTTTTTATTATTATTTTATTTATTCTTTATAAGTTTTGAATATCATTTTGAGTGTATGGAACTTAGAAAAATTCTTTGAAACAGAAAACAGTGTAAGGATTTTATAACTTCATCAGAAGAAAAAATTTGTAAGAATTTCATTTTAATTTATAGATACTTTATGGATTTATTGAGCAACATATGCCTATAGCAATTGATTTGATGACACTTAAAATTCTACTTATTATTTAGTAAGATAACAATGACAAATTGCAACGGAAAACCAGAATATAAAAACACTTCAGAAAGTGTTTTTTTAAATACAGTTTAAATGTATAACGCATTTTATGTGATGCCTCAGAATAAATTATTTTTGAATGCTTTCAACCCAGACAATCTGTGTCTATAAACCATTGTTCAGTTTGCATATAAGTTTTGTTTGTATTTTTGCATTCTGTTTTTTATAGCTTAGATTCTCTTTTATGATTTAAGATATTTCGTTCTCTTATGATATATATTTGCATATTAAAATTTTCCATCTTTCCACTTCAGCATGGGTGGGCTCCGTGTCCATAGGAATGACATTCCTCTTGTCACCAGTGGCCAGCATCTTGACAGACAGATTGGGCATCCGGACGACGTGTTTCATAGGAGGACTCATGGCCACAATCGGTATGCTGCTGAGCTCTTTTGTGACCAGTCTGGAGCTTCTGTATTTGACGTACGGCGTTCTACTAGGCTCGGGAGCATCTCTCGCGTACACCCCTTCCCTGGTAGTGCTGGGCCACTACTTCCACAGGAGGCTGGGCTTCGTGAATGGACTCGTCACTGCGGGCAGTTCAGTCTTCACCATGATCATGCCTCTTCTCCTTTCTCACCTCCTAGACACAATTGAATTATCCGCCACCCTACAGGTAAGATAATATCCTCCTGAAAAATAATAACAAAAAAAAAGATAATGAAGATGAAATAGTATTTTAGAATTCTGAATTCCTATTGTTGGCTCATAATTTGTTATAAATCTTATTTCTGTATAAAGGTAAAGATAAATATTGTAGTAAAACTTTATGAAAAGATCAGGCATACACAAATTAATCATCTTAGTCACTGGAGTAAGTACCTAACAATGCAATTTAACTATAGCTAAAGGAGTTGCTAAGACACTGGAGCACCAAGTTGTAGGTTTAGAGCAGATTGATTTCTATTTCCTTTTTTTTTCCCTTCCCTGGATGAAACAGAAGTTTCAGAGGACAACTGCTCATTATGAGTAACTGACACTTATGGAATTATGCAAACCAATGAGCAAAACAACAACATGGTGCAAAAAACATATCAGCATTACTGTTTGGTTTGGTATAGTGGAATATTGTCTGTCCATATGCATTTTTAGCGAGGTTCGATGACAAAACCTAATGGATAATCTTACAGAAAGTTTTGTCAGAATTATGCACAATAGGTATGCGTCATAATATAGTATCCTGCAATATATATTATTCCAATCCTTACATTATTGTACTATTAAAGAAATCCTCCCAGCTGTCTTATGTTACAATTATGACCATATTTTTCTATTTAGATAAAATTCTTCGTAATAAATATACCTTCGTTTCCTTAAAACTTGTTGAAGACCTGTGTAAATAGTATGTTTAGATTATTCTAAGCAAAGTTTATATATGATTTATTTCATTATGTATGAGGGTAGTCCTTAGCTATAGATCATTTTCCGCAAATTAGAATTTTGTTTTCTTTATCTCCTAGTATCATTCTAATAAAAATAATAATAATAATAAACTGGGTACAAAATTTATCTAAAGGAGTACAAAATTTATTGTACTCTGTACAAAATTTATCAATCAGAAATTAAGTAGTCCTTAAACGCCTTGGAGTTGGAACAGTCCTTAAAATAAGATAAAAATTTTACTTTTTTTTTAATAGTGCAAAAATTTCTAAGAGAAAATAATTTTTATTGAAAAAAATTATTTCTATAGTATCCAAACGTAATGTGACCGTTCGAACATTGAACATTATTTTTTCCTAAAAGGGGACTTGGTAGCAATTGGGCGCTTTTTACGGTCTTCGACAGCGATCTTCAGAACAGGTTGTTTCTCATTTTCATCTTTTGTGAGTTGGTTGGTTCTATTATATTCCTGCATTAGTTTGGCATATCTTTCTGTAACGTCTTTTACAATAAACATCTTATCAAGTATTTTAATTTCACTTTTGTATCAAGACCATTCTTCATGTTGAAGAGTCTTTGTCGAGGAAATCGGTTCTGACAAAAAATCTCGTTACGAAAGTATTTGAATTAAGAAAACAATTGAATAATAGGTTTAATGAAAATCTGTTATTTTTAAAGGAGGCAAAATCATTTTGGTGCAGAATTTCACTCTATAACTGATTTTATTTTCATCTTCTTCATCACTTTTGTGTGCTTCTAGCATAGATTGAGCCACATTTGTCTTAAGTGTGGTTGGGACTTTGCCATCAAATTAGGATAGAGTCACAGTTCGAAAACTAAGTAGTAGAGATATCTTGAAATTTTTTTAACAGTAATCTTACTGATTTCTGTATCAATATATAATAAAATTTGTAAAAGGAATGACGATCACCAACAATATAAATCCATTAAAAATAAAATAATAATAAAGAATTTTCTGAGAAATGACTTTTGGGTAAAAATTCCAAAACTTCAATACAAATGAGTGATCGCCTCACAGTTGACCGATTGAGTTAAAAATTTGCATGTATCTTTTTTATTGTTGATTGAAACAAAATGAAAGAAGTGTGGGGGGGGGAGGCTAAAGTGTTTAAAAAATTGAAAAATAAGGACCGATTTTGAGTATGCGAGGAATCAAATGATGACTCTGAATATAGAGCAGATGCAACTCTTAATCATTTACTTTGTTCATTATGTTATTTTATATTGCTGCTATATTCATTACTTCGTTTGGACGCAGTTAATAAATTAAAAATGTAAAGTAATAATAATGAATTTTAATAAGTTTACACGCTTGTTTTTGAACTTTTGACTCGAATAGATAAGAAAAGCTTCAGTATTTTTCTTGTCTTTCTTGAGAAAGTTACTTTAAGGAGCGTACTAAATACGAATATATGATTTCCGCTTCATAATAATAGTAATAATATAATTTTAATAAAGTAATCTGATGCTGGCACTCATTTTATTTTAATCGGATCAATAGCGGAAGGATGTGGAATAATATCAAGGCCGGATCATAAAATTGGTAAAATATATAGTTGCTTAGGGACCTTTTCAATTATTAAGAACACGAGATCTCGATTTTTTTACTCCGAAATGTTTACGGTTATCTAATTTTGCGTATCTTTTTTATGCATAAGAATCAGGTATTTGAACATAGTCAAATTAAAATCAGATATCGTTTAAATTTCAGAGCATTATTCTTACATGTTTCTTACATTCTTACATGCATTGAACATTATTCTTCTTGCATGTTGATTTTTTAACGTTTTCAAAATCACAATCAGTTAATGCGACTCATTTTTTTTTCAGTTAGCTCACTAACACAAAGGGTTTTCCAAATTTCATATTTGAATATTTAAAATGCATCAAAAAGTGTTGTACTTTATTTGCCATTTTGCTTAAAACTATTTTTAAATTTAATTTTTTGTACGTGGGATTTTAAAACAAACTGTTATGAAAGTTCAGCTAAAATTAAGCGTTTATTGTTTCAGTTTGTTGCAATTTATGTTGCTTAAAAATTGCATTTATAGTGGTTAAATTAAAATCGATAATATATATTTGATTTTAGAAGTTAGGAAAAGGAAAATTTGGGATCTCGATACTTAAATTCCTAAGAGCTGCTACATAGCTTAATCCAGCACTATTATCATATTAGTACATCTCACTTTTTGTTATGAAACAGAGCGAGGGTGGGGAGTAATATGCCTTCTCTCGTAATTTCATTGAATTATCTCAATATATTACAAATTATTTTTTAATAAAACCTTTTTTTGAATGAATATTTCCCGAATGTCTAGTTTCTCATCATATAATTAATAATGCTTATTATTTTGAAATAAACTGCTAGGGAATCTATATAAAAAAAAAGTCAGACAGCACCTGTTCTCAAATATCATACTCATGTAGGTGTTATTTTATGAGCTGCTTTTCTATGATGGTAATAAAAAGAGACTCATCTACTGCGTCTTAATATTGAAATTATGCACTTGAGATTACGCAAATAATTTTTTTTCCAATCAAGCCTTCAAATCCTGTTTTCAGCTTTCATGTGCTCACATGAAACACTTTTCTCAGGACAAGGTTGTTACATGCTTGCTTGCATCACCTCGAGATTATCCTTCGCCAGCCTTGACTTTTTCTTTCTCATCTTTCTTTGCTGATGAAAAGCGAGGTCCTTGAGCTGTACTTCTCCCATAAATAATGAATTAAGGTCATTTCCGCCAAAGGATTGAACTGTCTCGCTTTCTACTGACGATTAATCGTCAGAAGTGGACTTTTAACTCTCTTCAAATTGTGGCACTGAAATTAAAAGTGAAAAATTCTTGCACAAATAGCGTCAATCATTGAGGTTTCACTCCATAGAATGTTGATAGAGACGAATAAATTATAAAGAAAAAATTTTGAACCTTGGAATTTTTAAAAAAATTATCTTGTTTGTTTAAGAAAATACTGATGATTAGTTTTCTAGACTTGCCGATTAACACGTCGAACTCCATATGAAGTTGCTATCAGTTTTCAATATCTTACATCAATTTTTATCATAAATATTTTGTATTAATTTGTTAAATTCTTATCTCGATAAGTGTGTTCGTAATCTTGTCGATATAAAATGTCAAAAACCACCCTTTGATTAAAAAAATGAGTGAAAGTATGCATTTTCAAAGACAGTATATTGAAAATGAAATTTATAGCTATCGTCAGTTGCGATACAATGCACTTTAAACATTCACGATATCTGAAAAGCATATGTATTAGATCTCTTACCTTTAAAAATGGCGATATCAAATCCTAGGAAAATGGATATATTCTTTATTTACGTACAAAATAGGACATAAACTCAGTTTGAGTGCAGTATGTCGCACAGAAAAAATTGTACCCTCTCAAAGTAACAAGCAAAAATTGCAAGTCAGGTTAATCACTTTCCTCTGGAAGTCAACACTCAACTCACTTTTGTTTTGCAATACATTTTAAACCTCCCCTGCCATTGCCAAACATTATAATATGTGTTCTGCCTATGTCAAATATTCATAATATTTGAAAATAAATGAATTTAGTTTTTAAGAGCTTGCTTTTATAAAGGATAAAGACTGTAAGGGGAAAACAGATATACAAGGTATTCTATTAATGGACTGACAAACTCAGAGGATTATAAGTAGACATCAAAAAGAATAAAAACTGCGATGGAACATGATACCGCAAGTCATTCATAGAGGGTGAAAATCGTAAAAAACACAAGCACGTTTTGCATTCCGCTGAAACTACAGAGTGGTTATAATTAAACTTCCCCTATAAACAGCATGCTACAACGCAAATGGATTGCAACAAATTTCGGCTTATAGATTATATAAAATGCGCTCACAGAGTTTCGAAAGAAAAAAAAATTTAATTCCAAAATGTCCACCTGAGGGCGCCTTTTTCAGGAAAACATTAAATTTAACACAATAAACGACCAAAACGGAATACAGAAACAATATTAACATTTATTGACTATTTTATGATCACCTTGTCATCGAATCAGATTATGTAAAGGCAAGAAAAAAATAACAGTACGCTGTTGAGGGGAGAAAAACAGTTCAGTTTGGAGAAACAAGAACTGATTAGGATGAAATTGCACAAGAGAAGCAGTTGTTAATCGTGTCCAGGATGCTGTAGGGAAAGGTGTTCCATGTGACCACCTTCATTCACCAACAAAATTTCAAGTCGATGGACAATGTGTTCAACAACAGATCGCAACTGATCATTGAGATGATTCGCACATGAAACGTTATGGAGTTCTTTAAATCGTTCAACTTCGCAACAAGATACCGTCATCATTACAGCCGGAAACATCGACATAAATCATGACAACGACTGCAAACGTTTCTTATCCTAACCTTCTTTGCATAAAGCTTCCTCTCCTTCGCAAACATGCAAATCTCGACATTTTTTTTTCTTCTTTCTAGAACTGACAGCTTTTCCCAGTTTTACATTTTATTCCTCATAATTATTGTTCTGGGTTGTTAATATTGCTTCTGTATTCCGTTTTGGCCGTTTATTGTGTTAAATTTAATGTTTTTTGGAAAAGGCGCCTTCTGGTGGACATTTTGGAACTTTTTTCTTCAAAATTCCGTGAGAGCATCTCCTGTATTGTCTATATACCAAATTTCGTTGCAATCCGTTCACCCGTTTGCATTGTCGGATGCTGTTTATAGGGGAAGTTAAATTATAACCAACTTGTATAATAGCTGCAAAAAGATTAGTTTTATTATTATTATTTGATCATTAGAGGAATTGGTGGAAGTGGCGACCGCTGATATCTTTTCACAGTTTATAACAATGTAAAAATAATTTCTGAACGAGCTGAAAGTACTAGGATGCTTTTAATAATTTCGCAGCAATGAATTTATTATGGAAATTAATTATGGAATTTATTGTTATTTACTATGGAATTTCCATAGTGTACATAGGCTTTGAATAAACAAGTGTTTAAGACGATCCTGAAGTCACAAGAATTAAACTCCGGTGATCTTGGTGGCCAAGCAATGGATTTCTCGCGTTCAGTACCACCTCCTGGTTATGTAACATCGAAGTGATAATGTGCCTCTCAAGAAAAATGTGCAGGTAAGCATCAAGCATGAACCACGTCTCTTGCAGCACTACTACTGGCATACTTTGCAACATTTCCTGGAGAAAGTGTTGCAGAAAAACAAGGTGTGTTGCTCCATTCAGGTATTTTGATAGTAAGCATGCTCCCTTGTGAAAATCATGAGGTTTCCTACCTACGACATTAAACTGCTTTTGAGATTTCCACAGTATATTGGCATGGAGATTATCCCTTGTCAAATAAGTGCATTAAATGTGTTGATAATGCCTTCTATATTAAGAGCTTACAAGCGTTTTCTGCGATATTCACTCTCCCAACATGATTTGCGGCACCATGTTCCTTGTCATTTTGTTCTCCTTGATGTCTACTAACAACTGTCTGCGTTTGTTGGTCCATTAATAGAAAGTTCTGTATAAGAAACACATTTACAAGAAATTTCACATTTTTTTACTGATTATATATGACTTATTTTACTGATCATTATAACTTGTTTTTTCCTGAATTATGAGATCCCATATAAACCGAATTTACAAATCAAAGCATTAATAAGTATGCCAAACTCTCTTGTAATAACATTGTATAAAGTTAGCTTCAGCTTGTGTCTCTATTTTTTTAACCAGCATTAGTGACCATATTATATTTTCACTGCTTTACGAGTAGAAAAGTTTTAGAGTCTTTGGCGGTTATTAATATTTTGAAAATGGAGAAGCAGATAATTCATATAAAAGGTTGTGTAAAAATGGTAAAAACTTCTGTTGGAACGTTTTAGCTTATTAATAAGCTTATTGAAAGAATGAGTTACGAATAATATCGTTATTTCAATTCTGATTGAGTACCCATTCCAAACGATCCGAAAATTGAACACTCTTGTAGTGGTGGTGGGGGAGGGGGTGATCTTCACAATGAGGAAGTGCGCACTTTGATTCGTTTAAATAATCATGAAATCGACAAACATTATTAGAAGTTCATTTCACACAATTTTAACTGATAGTATGCAGGCGCATTGCATCGCTGCAAGATCTTAGCTTTGTTTTTTGCTAATGAGTGGAACACGAATCTAATCAAGCTAATCAAGAGTTGTTGGGTTACTAAAAAAGGATTTAAAATTTTTTCAAAACGTGTCATAACTCTCCAGATTTGGCTGAACTTTTTTGTTTTGTTTCCAAAATTTAAATTCACTTTAAAATTTTGGGATTAAGAGCAACAAAGGAGGAAAAAGAAAATTTGTCGTAAGAATTACGAATGGTTTCAGAAATGTATTCCTTGTAGCCAGCCATCCAGCAATGAAGCAGTGCATAAACAAGGGACGATATCTTAAAACTTTTGAAGAGTCTCATTTGACAATAAATATATGAATTAAAAAATTGTAGATCTATATACGTGATTCTTAAATCTAAAAAGTAAGAAAGTCTATATTAATCTTTAGCTGCTAATTTTTTCGAAAAGGACAGTAATATTAAATGGGCGAAGATTTTGGAATAACCGAGACCTGTCCAGTTTTCGAATTTGTTCCGAATTGTCTCAGATTTTTATTTATAAATTAAATAATAATATTAAAAAGTTGTTCATACAAGAATTTGATTAACTAGATTTAGTTTTTGAAGAGTTCTTCAGTCCAATTTTATGGAGAATATGAATCACTCTAATACTTAACCATCTAACAAGAGGAAAAATTGGTTTCTTCTTTTATTGATCAAATTTATTGTTATGAATTTTTTGTGAGCTAGGAAAAAAAATCTGACAATAATTGATAGATATGGGCAATAATTAGAAGTGAAAAGCATAGCAGAAATAATAATAGACATCCACTAAATTTTGAATTACCGTTTTTGCTTTTTGTTTTATATATTTTTCTAGAATGTATTATTCATAAAATGAGCAACCGTCTTGGATAATTCGGAATCGTCTGAAATTTGACTCTTTGTCCTGGAAATTTGTCTTCTTCTTTAGAGCGTTCAGGCTTCAAGTTTACACAGTTTGATTACTTTATCCTTCTAATTCTTACTCGCTTTAAATTCCTGAAACTTCAGGACACTGAAACGCCTGAGTTCATCTTTCAAAAAGAAATTCTCCTCATTTCAAATATGGAGTGAAGACTAATATTCTTAAGAGTTTGTTGTACAAAAGAGGAATTTGTTTTGCCAATGAGATTTTTACAAGGAAATGTGTTCGATCCACAGCCGAACCTCAAGCTCTTTTGTGAAAGTCACTCTAACAAACAAAATATGCACCGAGGGTATTCATTTAATGAGTCATAACAAAAGGGAAAAAGTTCTTTTAGGGGAAATGGGTAGTAGCCTTATTTTACTTGAACTGGCGTTTTAGACGCTTTAAAAGTTAAACTATAGAATTTAATATGCTACTATGCAGCATAAGCGAAAAGTCTTTGTCGACCTGAGTTGTATTTAAGATAATATTTCTTAATATTTTCTTTCAGCTTTTATCCTTGATGATGGCTTCTCTAATGCTGTGCGCCGTCACTTTTCGTCCACTTATTGTGCAACACCAAAGAATCTCGGAACAAGCGGAACACTCGTCAGAAGAAAGTCTGCCCAAAGTAAGTAGCGGGATAATATAAAAGAAGCTTTTTACATATTGCGTAATATTGATGTGGCCGGTTTTGGATATTCTCTATATTATAATAAAAGTTGAAGAAATTTAAACGGTTTCTTGTTAATGAATTTTAGATCTACTAACTATCAAATGTCTCAAATATCCATTAATGCAATCTGAAGCAAAGTTTCTGTCAATTTTATCTCTAATGGCCCTATTGTAACAATAAAAATGCTCCGTCACCACATCTGCACACATTAGTAGGAAGAGGGAGACCTAATAATTGAACATTAATTGATCATAAGCAAAAAGAATATTCAGTAGGGGGGGGGGGGTAACTGTAAAATTTCAATGAAATGTTTCAAATTAATATATTTTTAATATCATTTTTACCAAGAGAAGAAGAAGTTGACGAAAACACTGGCTGTAAATAATTTCATGAGCTTAAAGTTAAAACAAAGGAGTAACTGCCTCTCTGGTCAAGGTCAGAATAAAGTTATTTTAAGAAGCTCTAACTGAGAGTACTGTA
Organism: Argiope aurantia; assembly: GCA_026543865.1. Taxonomy (NCBI): domain Eukaryota; kingdom Metazoa; phylum Arthropoda; class Arachnida; order Araneae; family Araneidae; genus Argiope; species Argiope aurantia. Next base: position 1,673,913 of record JAPMOR010050358.1, on the reverse strand, counting down.
CTATTGGATTCCCAGTCTTCATTCGAAAACTTTGATTCAGCTAAGTCTGAACTGAAAACATTACAACTTTGCCAATTTCATTCACCATCAATTCCCCCTGATACACCACAAAAAATTGGAATGAAAATAGTGGTGCATTCCACTTGGCAGATACAGAAACGATGTAGGGTTGATTACCCCCTACCGATGATGGAACGTGCATTTTATAGGAGAGGTCGTAGCACGACCGGTGATGGATTTTAGGATTTAGGATTTAACCATAGTTCCCGCCAGTGCTACCACAGTTTTACGATCATCCAGATTTTTCCGAATGCCTTCCTGACGGGGTGGATTAGCCTTTTGTGATTTTGTAGTTTAGTAGCTTAGCCATTGTAAGCGGCGTCCATAATTCTATTGTTATTAAAAGAGTAGTCTTTTTTCTCTAATTCAACATGCTTAAACATACTTAGTATTAAAGTAATATCTGAATATTTTTTAATGTACGATGTTTTTAAACTAAACCACCATTTTCCCGAGTCACTGGAATTGCCAAAAGGCCATGTAATCTCTCTCAGTAAGTTTAATGTTAAAACAGACAAAAAAAAAACTATTAAATGGTTTTTCCTATCACAATGCAGATTTATGATCTAAGTCAGACTTTAGGAGAGGAGATAGGATTTGAATTTTATTGAATTTTAAAAACGTGATATATTAAAAAGTATTAAATATGTTTTGCTTTTTAGTCTTGTATGTCTTAAATTTAGCAATCGATTTTAAAGTACTTTCTCAGTAAACTGCACCGATGTCAAAATTTGTACCGAACAAACATAAAAGACAGTTAATAATGTACTGTCATCCAATTCTGGGTTACGTTTAAAGTTTTTAGTCTCTTGCTCATCGGGAAGTTAGTTCAAAAATCGATTTCGAAATTTGTACCAGACAGACAAATAAGAAAAGAGTTAATAAAAATATGTTAAAAATGACATAAAAGCGCATTAATATTTGTTTTCAAAGAACCCTCTTAAGCTGATGTCCATGTCAGTGATGCTCTCCTTGTCACCGTTCGAAGCATCATTAGCTATTGTGCCTAAGAAAGTTGGAATTTCTGCTCTCTGTGGTGTGCTTCGAGCCAAACATTCTGATCTCTTTTTCTCATGCGGTGATGCCTTGTTTGCAGCTCATTTCCAAATTTGGAAATGAATAAAACAGAGCGATCTCAGGCTTTTGCGATATGTTTGACAATCCTTTTTGGTTATTACTTTCTTTGTGTTCGAATATATGAAATTCGTTCCAAAAATAAAGTTCTTACAGTGTAGGGTCAATGTAAATGCTGATTTCGTAAGATTTTATTTGAAGTGTTATCTCCGGTTAATAGACAACAGCACACACAGGGTAAATGTTTAAGACATATTGCTGTTTGCCGAAGAAAAAATGTAGTACCTTCAGTGAGAAATATGAATGTTTGATTTTTCTATAGAAATGTATCAATGATTCATTTGTTTTTCAGGACAGCTGTCTGGATCTCACCATTTGGAGAAACCGGAAGTACCTTCTGTGGGTGTTCGCCATTCCCACCGCCTTATTCGGATATTTTGTGCCTTACGTACACTTGGTGAGTTTCCTTGCATAAACAAACTTTGAATAAACTGAATCAGTTTATATGACTCAGAATTTGTATGTAAAAGGAAACAAATTCTTGAATTTTACTCTGATAATAAACAGATTCCCTGTGCAATCAAAAGAAAACATTTTGCGATTAAATTCTTTATTTGCACAATATAAAGCTATATTTGGCATTTGTTGTGTTTTAGAGTCTTGCACAATGACACTATTTAAGAAAAAGAAAGCTATGAAAATTATTTTTTAGGCTGGTTATATTAATGTTTATTGATTTTACTACCAAGACAGTTCTTAGCATCTTTTTTCTACAGGTTCAACATGTGAAAGACATCCTTCCTAGTGCCAATGGGGAAATCCTCGTCACATGCATCGGCTTAACATCGGGAGTCGGCAGGATCATTTTCGGAAAACTAGCTGATTTTCCATTCATTAATAGAATCATGTTACAACAGGTCAGTTTTTATTGCATTGTAAGCTATAGTTTTTGGTTGTGTGTCCGTATAGCAAAGCACCTTGTGGTGATACCGAATCGATGTTAAAAAAGGTAAATTAAATTAATGGGTCACTTGCTAATATGTAGCGTTTTTAATTAATTAATTAATTAAAATAACTTGTTAATTTAATTTTTAATGTACTTGCAATTGGGTATTGATAAATGCAGTATTATTTATGAATTCGAGATTATCTACATACTGGAATATGTTTGAAAAATTTATCTTTATAAAAAAATCACCGTGGGCATTCTTTTTGCCCAATTTTACTATGTTTCCGTTTAGGACCTCTTTATATCGAACTTGAAAACTCCATGAAAAATTCGATATATGGAAACTCTGATAAACAGAAATGAATTTTTTTAAATGCACATTTTTACTATTTGCTTAATTTAAAAAAATTATACGTACATAATCGTTTTAAATTAAAGTAAATCTAAAGAAAATATCTGAGAAATTTATTACTAGAACTTAAAAAATAGGTAGTAATTTGTTATCAGTGTACTAAAGAAAATGGATTTTCGCACACGGGAACCGAAACTAAATTAATCTTTATTTTTAGACTAGCCGCCTTTGGCGACCAGCCGGTTCGCCATTATTACCGCTCACTACAATTTTCAATTAAATATTTTAAGTAACTGGTCTCTTAAAGGATTCTCAAACAAAACATTTTTAATCTTCAAATTTTGATAGTCATACCAAACTTATACTGTTTAGATCATTTCGTTCAATTTACTATATATATTTTGCTAATTTGTTGTCATTTCCGGCAAAACTTCAACTTTAATTTAAAATGTAAATGATGAAATTAAATTAATATTATGATATTTTTTAATAAAACCAAGCGTTTTACTTTATTTATCATCTTTATTGTTATTTATTAATTATTATTATTATTGAATGTGAGTATTGCAAACAGAATCGCTCGGTATTTAAGTCTTATGTTAACTACAAAATATTTTTCATCATTTATGTAATATCTCAAACAATAATTCAACAAAAATTTCTCAGATTCAGCATAAAATTTAGTTTTTAGTTTTGCTTTCAAAAGGATTGAAATGAAATCAATAATAATATTTTGTTCCTGCCTATAAATATATTTCAAAAATTATGAAGTCTAAATTTAATGCAGTAAGGTATCATTTTCTGAGAAATATTCTGGACACACCAAATTTTAAATAAATGAATGAATGTTTCTATTTTCCACGATCAACTAAGACTTATTTATGAAGTTTTGGATGTTAAAAATTTAGAAAAACTCAACATTTTCATAATCTTAGGCCAATTAATCTTGAGAAACCTGCGTGCTGATTGCCGTATTTTCTTTGAAGCGATCGATGGAAAATCTAAAATTATCCTTTTTTTTATTGAATAGTGATATTAAAATTTTCATAAATCAGACAATTTAAGTGATTGGAAATTAACTCTTAAAAGTCAGTGATTTAGTTGATTGGAAATTAACTCTATGACCACCATAAAATCTGTGCTTTCTCTTGTGGTGTATGCATTCTCCTTAATATCCACTCGAATGAAACATCGCATACAAAAGTACTCATAGAACAAACACATCAAAAGTAAACATAACATTTCAATAGTTGCCAAAAACAAAAGAGAGAAAAATGCAATTAATAAGCAGACGATATTTAGAAAAGTACAGATATTTAGACTGGAAAATGAAATTATCTGAAATTAAAAACACGCGCAGACGATATTTACAAAAGTAAAAATATTCAAACCTGAAAAGGAAAATATATGAGTTATTCCATCAATAAATGCCATAAGTTTGTTTATATCTTCATTATTTTATGTCATTAAACATCAAAATGGATCCGGGACTAAATAAACACCCTGTATAGAGAGTGTAAAAGATCATAAAATAATTTTTCTTGAATTTATTTTTTAGAAAAAATAATATTTCATATTTGTTTCATTTCTAACAAACACGTGCAGAAAATTATATTTTTGCAGATTTCATTTCCAAAAAGATTTAATTTATTTTTAATTGGAGCTTTAATCAATGTGATGGCAACACTTTGAAAAAAGCTGATTTTTTCGCATGAATGCGAAACGTGCTTAATTTCAATTTTTATTTTTTACGAAAAAAATTATTGAAAAACATAGTTAAAATATTTATTTAAAAATTCATTAAAAATAGAAATTTAATTTTAAGATTAAAACATTAGTATCATTTAAAAGATAAATTTTTGATCTTTAACTTCATGTAAAAATCTTTTTTTTTTTGCGGTAATATTTTCGGAAGTTATAGCAGAAAAACGTCAAAATTTCGCTTAATTTTTAAATAAATAAAATTCTAGTTAAAAATTCGAAAAAATAACCCCCAGATGCACATCCCCGGCCTCCAAGGTGTACACGTGCCAAATTTGGTAGCTGTAGGTTGAATGGTCTGGCCTGTAGAGCGCCAACACACACACGCACATTGAGCTTTATTATAAGTATAGATATAGATATAGATATAGATATAGATATAGATATAGATATAGATAATATTATTCCCTAATATCATTTTGAACACAATCCTTTGCAATGCCATTTCAAAATAATGTTTAGAAGGATAAAAATTTATTCAGGGATATTAAGAATGCATCCTAAACCTTACAGGATATTTTGGTATTCTTCCATTATTATGTTATCTGGATAGTTTTTCAGATTAATTCATCTTTGTTGTTATCATCATCTTTGGGTCCATTTTAATCAAAACAATCGTCCATTATGACTTAATCGTTGGGATAATCAACTAAATTAAACTCTCTTAAAATTTGCTGGAAATTTTTACCATAATTGATACTGAATTAACCATTTCGTGAAATATATGCAAATTTTACTCAGTATACAAAAACGATTATTTTTTATAGTCATAAAAAATTTTTATAGTCATAAAAAATTTTTATAGTTAGAAATCAATCTTTAAAAAAAATAAAAGTGCAAGATTTATGAAAAAAGTTTCATTTATAGAAATTTTCAATAAATGATTTGACTATACATATGTCTGAATATTGTTTAATACACTTATTTTAAGGAAGTAAAATCTTCAAGCGTTATCTAAAAATTACTTCATATAAGTAAATTAGTGAATCTAAAGCTTTGTAATTTGTTGAATATTTTATAAAAACTTTATTCAATTTTTTTCCAAGTGCTGTCATTGTACGCTATATTTAAGGGATTTTAGTGTATACTGGAATACTCATTTTTAGTACTCATTTGACTAGACCGTCATTTCTAAACAACATGATTGTAACCATTCTTTTGATATTATCTGTAAGGTTTAGAAAAAATTAACTTACACAAACGAGCCATTTTTAAATAGAAATTATGACTGCTAGCACATTGGATAACCGCGAGGGGGAGAGGATCATTAGAATCGGATGCTATAGATTTGATTACAAATGCAGTTATATTTTCAAATTATAATGTGGTATAGTTGGCACCTTTGTTTATAAAAAAATCCAAGAACAACATGGCGCAAAATGCCATGTAATTGTTGTATACTCCATAACAACTATTATATTCATGAAATGCCCCTGGAATTGTATTATGAGATATTTTCGCCGTAACATATGGTTTTCAATATAAAGAAATACTTGCGTATTTCAATGTGCAGGAGTACTAGCTATGTTTTTCTATATCTATATATATATATATATATATACACACACACACACCAGGATAACTAAACAGTAAAAATCCCGCAGTGCGGTTTCGATGAATACCTTATTTAGAAAGCAGCTTATTACAACTACTACATCGATCTGTAAGTGGCTTGATGTATTTGAATACAACCGACGGCGTATATGTAAACGTTGCAAATCGTTTTATACGGACAAAACATACTATCTGGCATCTTTTTCTTACAGTTATTGCATCATCACAGTCACTTCTCTAGCGGCCACTGGTTACATTTGCAGCTACAAATTTCTGTGCAGAACCGACTGTCTAGCCTATGCTAGGCAGTCGGTTCAGGCAGTCGGTGCAAGAAGAACCGACTGCCTAGCATAGGCTAGGCAGTCGGTTCTTCTTGCACGTTTATCAGAAACTAAATGGAGCTGTTTTATTTAACCCACAGTAATTACTTTTTCATAGGTTGCATTCTTGTCCATTGGCATTCTGACGATGGTTCTGGTAGTCGCTCGTCACTTCGTCCTGCTGGTCATCGTATGCCTGTTCCTGGGATTGTTCGATGGATGCTTTATCTCACTGCTGGGACCGATTGCCTTCGATGTCGTAGGGCAGAAAGGTGCTTCCCAAGCCATTGGATTCCTTCTAGGATTCTGTTCCATTCCTCTCACTGTGGGACCACCTGTTGCAGGTTTGGTTTTTTTTCCCTTTTTTTCCCCAACATTTTTATTTACTGTAAAGTTAATTTCAAACTTGGCAAAATTAGAGCATATCTCTGATGAAACTCTATTTTAGCTAGATAACTGCCCTTTCTAAATTGCGATCTGCAAAACCGTTTTATAGATATCCTTTTAAATAACATGTAACGGTTTTTTTCTTTTTTTCATTTAGACAACTTCTTCTCTATCTTATGGGATTCCAATTATTTTATCAAAATTTTACAGTTGAAAGTAATAGAAAAAAAAGCTAAATGATGAAAAAGAATCCATATTTTTCAGAAAAAGAATCACAATCATCTTGCCCATCTGATAAAAAAATAAGGCGATTCATTGTCCAACATAATACTTTTAAACAACCTTGAAAATAACCAATAATATATTTTATGAATTGGAGCTGTATGAATCCTGTTTCTTACTCTTAAATAAATAATTCATTTAAATTTTAAAGATTAATTTGATTTTTTTTAAATTGATTTTCGACACTTATCCTTCTCAATTTTTACTATGCATAATATAGAATATCTCCATACTGTTACAGAAAATCTAGTATCATATCGTAATTATTATGCTTGTTATTAAATTCCGTGTGTGGGCTCATCTGCCATTGGTAAAGGCAACAAACCTACCGGATTATTGTGGGGAGGGTTCCAATTTTCGATATCCTGTTTCGATTCAACTCAACTCGGTAAGAGGCTTATAAAATTTGGTTTTATTTATATTTCATACCTTAAAGTAGGACAACTTAATTGAAATTTAATCTAGTATACAACTAATTACTGAGACAAAAAAAATTGTTTGGTGCCTGAGGTTTCTGAATCAATTTTGACTATAATTGATGTACTGGTTTCAAATGTAAAATCACTTTTCTCTCTGTCAACTCTATTTTTTTAAAAATTCAGAATTGTTAAATTATGAAATAATTAAAGTTTTGAAAAATCATTCCTCGAACAAAGGAATTTTACTGAAAAAAACAGAAAGGAAGAAAGAATATAGTATCTATTCTTACATATGATGAATAAAAGGGCATGATAGCATAATTTTGGTCTTAGAGAAGAAGCAAATTACATTTTCAACAGTCATATGTGATTATAAATATATTAAACTTTTTCCTCGTTCAGCAGAAGAAGTACTTTAAATATCTTTTTTTAATGCCTGCATAGTATCAGTCCTTATACTTGTGTTCCTGGGAAAAAAATTGCCATTCATGAATCCTTAGTAGGATAAGATAGAATCAACTTGCTTTCAATGCATCTAGAATTAATAAAACAGTTCATAAAAGCTGCTTATCAATATACATATGATAAAAAATAGCCTTTATTAAATAAAAAAGGACATAAAGTTGAAATTTTTTAATGTCTTCAAATCAGACAGCTGATAAACGGTCCTGATTTCGTGAATTTCTGAATGAGACAAAACGTTAATCCGATTTGTCTTTATTGTCAAGAACTTTCTGGACAATAACCATAAATCTGAAAACTATGTTTATCTAGTTAACAGTATGTTAATTGCCTTAGAGTCCTAGGTTGTAATAGGTAGAATTGGTTTGATTTTTTGGCACGCGGTCCAATTTGCGACAAGCTGTGTCGCTCACAAACGGGAGCATTTTCAGAGAACTGTTTCCTTGAAAATCTTGGTGATATTAATGAATAACAATTTCAATATGACATAAAAACAATGGAAAACCGCAGTCAGTGTAATTTAAATATTCGTATGACAGCGTATTACTATTGGAAACTGCAAAAAGATAAAGTTAACAGATTTTATTCGCGAATATTATACAAAAGAAGCTTTTGGAGTACAACAAATTAGCTTTTTCTTTTGTTTTTATTCGATTCGTCTCATTTTAATTAGTTGTTGAAGATTTATTGGAAATTTTTTAATTTCCTGGTTAATTAATTTCTTTAAATATTTATTAAATAAACGATTTTTTGAAAACAAATTAACGTCTCTAAGCCAAATTTAATTTTAAAAACAAATGATGTACTTATGTCATATTTGTTTACAGAACATAACATACACATAATGCTAATTTTTTTAAAATCATCTCCGATTAAGAAAAATATGCTTTGTCTTGTACTATCTAAAGAATCTACAAATAATAAAATATATTTAATTCAAAATTCTTGCACTATTTATCGCTTTGACAATTCTTTTTTAGGCCTTTTGTATGATCACATGAAGAACTATAACGTGGCATTTCTCCTTGCTGGTGTTCCACCTATCGTAGGTTCCTTGCTGCTGTGTCTCATTCACAGAATACGCCAAGTGAGTATAGTTAACAGTATATGGAGAAGATACTATATAAATGTACACATTTTAAGAAAATTCCGTAAGTAATGATACATATTGTAATCAGCAAATCATAGCTACAACTATTTTTATATTTCCGCTACCGAGAAATCAAAAGAAATGGCTAATTAACATTTTAACATAACTTCTGCTTCCATTTGCTGTTAATGTAACTCCAATGTAATTCCTAATTTTACATGGTAATGTTTTAGGATTGATATGATACTAATATATTAGATCATGATAATGTTCTATAAAATATGTGAAGCAAAAATCATAATAGAGAGTGCAATACTGTAAAGAGGGGAAAAAATGGACCTAGAATACTAAATTTAATTACTTCTCAGATAGCATGTGCTCACAACTAAAAATTTAAAAAAATCTTTTTTAGTTTTAATTAATTTAAATTTTACTGTTTTTCCTCAATAACTTCGGAACATATTTTTACATAAAAGTAACTTACACCAATTCAAATGCCGGAATAGCCTGGTTGGTAGGGCGTTATATTCGCATCCCTTGGATTGTGGTCTCGAACTTCTCCGGTTGAAGACTTTCCGTACTGACTGGTGCATGTATAAATCTGTCGTAGCCACAAAGTATCCAAGTCGGGACAATACCACTGGGGGTACTGCATCAGAGGTGATCGTTCTCTGATTCAGGTCTAAAATACGATCTGTGAATGAAAATGTATGAATGAAGTCTGTCCCTTGAAAAGGGCCGTGACGCGTGAGTATTTAAGACGTACTCTTGGCCTTAGATGGCGCTACTGAAACAAGAGACGCTAAAACTCGGCTTAAAATCGCCAGTCTTCGTCAAAGGGCTTATCTATGGCAAGTTCTGTAAACAACAACAACAACACCTAAAAATATATTTTTTTAATTAAGTTTTTAGTGATATCAATTTTACTTCTGTTACTTTAATAATTTTTTAAGAATTAATTTATAATACTGTGTTTTATTTTTGAAATGAAATTCAGAACCAGTTTAATTGTTTCATTAAAGTTTCATTCACATGAAGTTGTCCATGTTAAAGTTATGATAATTTTTTGGACATTATTTTCAGAATAGAATTTTTAATTCCTAAGCTTTAACTAATTAATCAATTATTGCTATTTATTTTATTTATTTATTTTTCCTTTTTTTAATTTATTTTGTAAATTGCGCTGAGAGCAATATATTTATAAGGCAACTTATGATGGAATCTAGTCAGATGAAAGCAAGACGAACGAATATAGCTTAAACGATGTTTTGGACTAGAAGTTCAAATTTCTACTAGTATTTCTAAAACTACCTAGTCGTCACTTGTTAACAAAAAGTATGCTAATTTGTCTCTTTTGTGCAGGCACCAGAAGAGTCATTAGATGAAGAAAAAGCCAAAGATGAACATAAAAAATCAGTTCCTGATCTCATTCAATCAAATGGTTTGTGCTATATTATTATATGAATTCTATTTTATTCACAAACGTATTTCAAATTATTGATAATATTTTGATGGAAAAGTCTTTATATGAAATCAGCTTCCTTTTACATGTATGTTGACGACAGAAAATTGTGCTGAGTGCCACATTAAGTAATCTTCATTACTTGTCTGAGATATAAAAGTGCTGTGAATTTGTGATATGCAATGAACTTGAATTTACTACACATTGGTGATCAAAATATAGATAGTGTTATTATTAAATTATCACTCATTTAAAAATTTTCTAGATTTGCAACTATTTTTTTTTTGACACTATAAAATACTGTTAACAGAAGCTACAAAAGTTTATTTCATTTTAAGGTACTTGACTGTTAGTTCGACAGCATCCAAATGTGCCCTATGCTTGGTGTCATGCAAACTTCAAAATGCTTTTGACTCGCAAAAAAAAAAAAAAAAAAAGGAGGGGCACTCTTTTGTGATTAAAACTGACAGTTTTTGAAGCTATATATACACTGAAGAGACAAAACATTATGACCACCTGTCAATAACGAGTTGGCCCACCTTTGGCGCGCAATACAGCTTCAACCCGCGGCATGGATGCCACAAGTCCTTGGTAGATGGCCGGGGGCAGATTGTAACAAATGTTTAAGCAACGGTCACGCAATTCCGAGATATTGCGAATTGGTGGTCTATGAACTCTGAGTTGCCGTCCCATGTCATCCCAAAGGTGTGCTATCGGATTGATATCCGGTGAGTTAGGCGGCCAGCATCATGTTCCTGGAACCACTCCAACACAATTTTAGCCTTGTGACACGGGGCGTTGTCCTGTTGGAACATTCCATTTCCAGCTGGAAAAACAGAGGCCATGTAAGGGTGCAACTGGTCCGCAATGATGCTCAGATACCCTGTAGCATTCATGGTATGCTCTACCACAACAACGGGTCCCAGAGACGCCCAAGAGAATGTCCTCCAAAGCATAATACCGCCACCACCAGCCTGTGTATGACCTACTGTACAATGAGGGAGCAACTGTTCGCCTGAAAGACGGCGTATCCTGACACAGCCATCGGCGTGATGCATGGCAAACCGTGATTCATTTGACCAGGCAACTAACTCTCTCCCACTGATCCATGGACTAGTCGCGATGTTCCTGGGCCCAGCGCAGGCGCAGTTGGCGATGACGCTTGGTCAGCAAAGGCACACGAGTGGGACGTTTGCTGCGTAGCCCCATATCCAACAGGGTCCGCTGAACAGTGTGCTCCGATACTATTCTACTTGGGCTGTCAACCAAGCCACTGTCTGGCTCCGTTTTTGCTTCACCATGCGAGAAGTCTCCGACGACCTTTTTCTTTGATAGCGTGTGGACGTCCAACACTATGTCGTCTAATGCTGCTTTCACCGTCATTCATCCACTTTGCATAAGTACTAACAACTGTAGATCGCGCACAACCCACGAGTCGTGCAGTTTCGGAAATACTTGTTCCGAGCCTTCGAGATATTACAATCTGCCCTCTATCAAAGTCGCTTAGATCCGCAGTATTTCCCATCACACACAGAAGTAAGTGAAAGAATGATTCTTCAGACTCTCCAGCAGCAGTTAAATACCTCTTCCACCTGATCACGTGCCTTCCACGTCATCCAGGCGAGTTCATTGCAAAATGTACGGGTGGTCATAATGTTTTGGCTCTTGAGTGTATATATATATATATAACAAAATATTTTTAACCCATAAAAAATAGATACAAGTTTCAAGTTAAAAAATGCTTTAGATTATATTTAAAAAAATTACATTTTATGTTATTTGAGCTAATAAATGTACCGTTCAAAAAAATCTCGAGGTCTAATTTTTTTATACAGTTTCCCGGTTCTGTTAATTATATTTGGTATAATATTCTTCGCGGCTTCACATTTTAAACAGAAAACTGTACAACCTTGCTGCAATTAAAATGAATCGAGTGATGAAAACTTTGTATTGCATTATTTGATGCTAATCAATTATGGAAATGATCTGGAATAACGATGTTTAAAAGCTTCAGTATATATATCTGTACATACCTACCAGTTTTAGATGGTTTTCCTTATCAACCATAGAACACATTTCATTATTTTAGTAACTGGATAAAATATCAATTGCCTTCATTATATATCCGTAGCAGCACAAAAAAAAAAAAAAAATCTAGTTAGAGCGGTATAAACAATTTTATGCTGAATTTCCAATAACAAATAAACATATGTTTATTGTAAAATAATATTTAATAAAGCTTAATATTTAAAAATAATATTTAATATTTAATAAAGCTTAATTGCAAAATAGAAAATATCCAAAAGGTACCCATACTTTTCGTTAATACTGATATGTATGCACACTATATCGGAAAATCCACAATGATGAAATTCCTTATTCAACTTTAATCAATTTATACCTACCGTTTTCATTTTATCTTAAATTTATATATATTAGAGAGTAAATTCGTTAGTTTCACCATTGACCGTTTATAAATATAAAATTTTATATCATCGATAATGAAAAAGATGAAGCTGACACAATTGTTTAATCATTTTTTTTTCTTTTTTGCCACTGCTGTCTTTTTATAATTGTTTAAAAATTGGAAGATTTTGTACCGTGATCACAACATTATTAAAACTCTTTATCGTGTGTATTATTTTAATTATAGATATCCATTAATGAGAAATCCAAAGTGATAGCAAATTAAACTTTCTCGCAAATTGCGCTGTATCGAATCTGAATAAAAGAATTAAACATCAAAATGAAATATTAATTCTTTTAAATATGAGTATTAGCGTCATTCATTCATTCAAGCATTTATTTCTGCAAAAACCGCAGAATGTAAATAAAGTCTCCATAATCAGTGAAATTTGTCGACAGTACAAAGAAGGCTACAAGTGACCTCTCTGGTGGAAAAATAGTACGTCTTAAAATGAAATATCTTTCCTTATTTGTTTCAGTTTCATTATATATACAGGTCTTTAAAAAAAATCTATCATATATCTCTATTAATAATACCGATGAAATTGTGGATGAAAGGAGTAAGAATGTGAAAGATCAAAACTACAGACATATTGTTGGATGACGGATTCTAAAACCCTCCGCGCTTTTGCGCATGCGTTAGGATGGGTTTAATTCGTCAAAATAGGGATGAGAGGAGATGTTTACATTTAACAATAAAATAAAATCGAACTACACACAGACTGAAAAACGACACGATATTCACATACACGTGAAAAAAAAAATATCTAATAAGGTGAATATCAAGGTCAAAAAATGATGAATTTCAGAAATGCGCTCATCCTTTCGCGTCTCTCCCCTTAATGAGATAGAATTGTCGAAAAGTGGTCGTCACAGAATAGTGAAAAGAACAATAAAATTTATTTTTTAAAATGATACATAATTTATTATCGTTGAATGGACCCTTCTAATTTTTTCGTTTAGTTATAAGATGAAATAGACAAAAAAATTTGTCATTCATTACGGTGTCTTGTTGGCTATTTAAAAAAAAATTTGAAAAAAAAAAAAAAAAAAAAAAAAAAACTCTATTATGCATGATTATATTTTTCAGGTAACATGTTAGCTGAAATAGACTTTCTGTTTACAGATATTGTGATAAAAACCCAAGAAAAAATGGCACTGAAAAGTAGCACTACTGAGGAAATCAAAGACAGAGAACATTCCGATGAGACAACTCATTTGAATCCTGATCCACAAAATGCTATTTGACTGGTAAAATAGATGACAAATTACTTTTTTCTCTTCATCATAGCCGTGGTAACAGAGAAGTCACAGAAGCTGTGGACGTCTGTTGCCCAAAATTGTGTTCGTTTACTGTACCATGACAACCGAATCGTTATTGTATTTGTTTAACTTAAATATTGCTCGTCCATCTGGCGTTCGGCTTCCTGTTGTGAAGGGAACGGATGCAATCTATTATCTTTTAAAGGCCATTTAGCTATGTATAATTGTTTCCTTATTATTATATGTTGTGTTGAAAATTCAACAGTTTGCTATTAAAAATTTTAAATTAGATACTGATTCTTAATTATAGTAAATTTTAAATAAGCTTCGATTTCGCTTAGCTTGTGGATTTATTTATGAAATATAAAGGATTCTTGGTATCTCTGTAATTTGAAACTCGTTTTCAGAAAAGAAATTTATCAAATAGATATTTTATACAAATATGATGTTGTACTCTTTGTTTAATATGTACTTTTATTTATCCTTTTAAATACTTGAAGAGTTCAGTTAAAAAAAAGAAAAAAATATGAACAATATATTCGAAACTTTACTATTCTTATGTAAACCATTCACAGACAATAATAATGGAAGTATGTTGTCCTACAAAAGCAAGAATGTGCTCATTTCCTTAATACATGCTTAACTGATATGATGACCATATTAACTATTGCTAAATTTATTAAGTTTCAGATAATTGTTAGACTGCCATGTTAATAGCAATAGAATAAATTTCTCTATTTTAAAAAGGTATAAATATAATTTTTACCCTTTTGAAATTTTTTAAATTTGTGTGTTAATATTTTCAATACTGCCAGTTTTTCCAAGCAAAAATTCTTTTTTTTTAAACTCATTTTTTGAAGGATTGTAAAATTGTTTACAGAAATTATGATCACGCTTTTACAATGTAGCATTATAACATTTCTAGAATGTTTAGTACTATTTCTGGTAATTCAGAGAGATTTCTCGTTAAAGCAGAATGAAATGTCATTTACAAAAATTCTCAGACATATGAAAGACTATATTTATATTGAAAAAGAACAACTGCTATGATAGATTGATAGTTTTGCATTGCAAAGATGCAACTGGACAAAGCAATTATATATTTGTAATTCATATTTTTAATTAAATGACTATTTTTTCACACAGTATGTAAATATAATATTTATTTTCTTGTCAGTGCTCTATACAGCAATCTACTTTTGTTTAATTATATTTTTAATATTTTATCTTTTTAAAATTTAGTTTTCCGAACATGAATCAGCCCACACTAGAATTCAAAGCATATACTACCACACTGAAATGAATTTTGCAATATAAAAAAAGTAGGTCATTTTTCAATCAAGTAATACAGAAAAATTTCACTCTGTAGTTAAAATAAATTACAAGAATTCTATAGTTGGAAACAAATTTTTGATTATCTGTTTAATGATGCCATGATTGAAATATAGAAAATTAAAGAATTCGTTCTTTTAGCTAAAACATTCTTGCCATTCTAGTCCGATCTACAATATTAATTGATGCGCACATTATGAGACAGACAAAGTCCAAATGATATAAATAATTATTTGAAAGAAGTAAAACATTTATAACCATAATTATTTAAAAATACAGATAAAAGAAAATTTATCATAGCAATCCATTAATTAAAAAAAAAGAAAAGATTCAGATATATACAACTTATTTAAAAATAATAAAAGTAAATTTAAAATGATCATCTTGTGTTTCTCCTTTTCAAACATGCAAGCAATGTTATTTATGAGTCGATAAATTATATATTATTGATTTCTTCTTTAATTATTCATTTAAAGCAATTTCTTTATTTGTGCAAACTTCTAATGGAAAACTTATATTTGGTTATCTTCGTAGAAATAAAATAAAAATTTGTATCATTAAAATATTTATTTCGCATAAAATTTGTTTCTTTGTAAAAGGTTAAAATCAGTTTATTTTAACATAATTAGATAATCTATGCAATTGTATATATTGCAGAATACATATTTTTCTTGCAAAATTATGTAAATGAGTGACTGATGCAGATAATCATTGAGAATTTGATCACTGAATTTCAGCAGGAGTAGCACAGAAAACCGAATATATTTTGTAAGTAAACTGTATGGAATGCAAACTTTGATCTATTAAAAAGTTTTTTTTTTATATTTATTTCAATAAATATGCTATTTTTATGTTTCTGTACTTTATATACATTACAACACAGGTAAACAGATAGGAACCCATGGTTGAACAAACATAGATGGATATTCCTTCAAATTTTGTTGAAATCCATATGAATTACTTTTGTACTATAATTTGGTTTCATCTTTTTATAAATTAACATAAAACAAACACATAAAACCACAACTTGCAGATTTCTTTTGCTCAAAATATTAGAATTTTCCTCAGTATTTTAATTGATATAATCTTATTTGTTCAGTTCTAATAATTTGAAATTAATATAACATATTAAAAGAACATCAGGAGTGTTATAAATAACAGAAATATAGTCAAGTTTGAATGATGGAACTAACCAGTTTTCACATGAAGTTAGATATTCTGAAATTATGCCTACTGATGTGTAAATACATGAATTTATATTTTCAAAAGTGGAATATTGAAAAACATTTATATTAAGAAATACATTGGAATGCTTGGTTAAAAAAAATATATAAAATATTCTTTTCCTATCATTTTGGAAAACTTAAAAAAAAAAGATAATTCAAGATATTTTATTTTTATCAATGTCATTGCAGAACATTTGATTATACAGCATAAAGCAAATTTTTGTCCAATTATAATATGCAACATCTTTATGTAGAAGTCTATGAGTAAGTAAAGTTAACTGAGAAAGAAATTGATATTTCATAAGCAATGATAATACTCGAAACTTTTGGCATTTAATAGTATGTTGTTTATTAAAATTGGACATTATTTCCTCCTTTAAGAGACAGAAAAATATCCTTTATTAAGATCAAGAAACTGGAACTTCAAATTTATCCAATAAACACTAAGGCTTATTTTAATATTTACAGTAGTAAAGGGGGGGAGGGCACTGCATTTTTTTTTAAATTAATTTTTTTCAACATTTTTTTTTAAATACAAATCAAGAAAAGAAAAATGATGCACTACTTAAAATGTTATGTAAAAGGAGATTCTTGAATACAAAGGATAAAATAATTAATTCTTCCATTCAACATGAAATCCAAAAATTAATAAGTGTCTCATATTTAAAATCTTGTGCAGTCATCAGTTACAAGAAATTATCAGTCATCAGTTACAAGTAAGCATGGAACTACTGTTAAAATAAGAATAACTGTTTGAGACTTAAGTTTAAACATTTTTAATAAATTAGAATTTGTATTTACATCATCAATATAATATCATCTCAACATTTATAACAAAAATGTACCCATCTTATAAAAAAAATCTTCAACAATCAGAAACAATGTCTTGAGATATTTGATAAAGAAGATCAAATACCCATTGTTTTTTAAACATTTTTCAGTTATTTAAATTTGCTTTTACTTATGCTTCAACCATCTGAATTATATCTTGCATGTTCTATATAACAATTCAAAATCATTTATTTAGTGAATTCTTTCCAAAGTTAAACTTATTATTTCCAATAGAAATTTATTGTTACATAATCAATACTTCCTATCCAACAGACTTAAAACAATGAATCCATTACTAGACAAAAATTCAATTCTTGAATTCATTTAGTTATCTTTTGATTTTTAAGGGAAGTTACCAGTATAATTTTTTTTCTATGTCAATGATAAAGCTCTTTAGGAACTTATCTTTCAGTTATTATTTTAAGTCTTAAAAGCTAAAGCCAACTATCAAAAATATAATAAATTATAACTAATATTACAGAGACAGCAGTAATACAGTGGTTCTGTAATAAAAAGCAAAAACTGCATCGCCAAATATATTTTCAAATCTTTTGAACCCTATATTTGAAGTTATGCGTGGAGTGAAACACGTCATTTGATTGTTACAAAAATGTTACTTTGAATGTCAAAATAAAGAAAAGAATAAACTAAAATATACATAAAAACGAACATTTATTGTTCAATGTCAGTGGCAGGCAGCTGCATCACAGCATTCTCTTTAGCTAAAGTTAACAATAAAATAATTCAGCTGGACTGCCAAAGATGGATCACAATACAGTAAAAAACTACAGATCGTTTGAGTCTTCCAGCTCTTCTAGCGCACCTCTTACATTACATGGTTGTAAATATCCACTACACAAATAAATGGAAGAAAAAATAATTAGATGTTTGGCACAAATGTGGCAGCATGGTCTTCTGCACCATTTGCGTCATTGCTCTTGGAGGAATGAATACACGATTCAAAACAAAAAAAATTTTTTTTTAAATCTAGACATAGGAATGAAACCAAAACTGAAAAGGGAATTTTCTTCTGTAGAAAGTGGGCATACATATAAAAAGGACAAATACTGAAGAAGCAATGTCACAAACAAATAGTGTGTGCAGAAAAACATGCATGCATATTACAAAATAAATATATTACTTAAGTAACAGAATTAAAATAAAAGTAAAATACAATTAAAGGGATATATACAGAAAAAGGAAGATAACACAAGCAGATTTGGAGAATCTGATTATTATGCTAGTTTTTAAACCAAGAAATTAAAAAGGAAAATATGCAATGTGGTGTTAGCATTCAGGAAGGCATATAAAAGTTACTAAATTAAGATAAATAATAATTGTGATTCAACTCAAAATGTTTAAATTAGAAATAACTTCAAAAGGAATTGGCTTGCCAAAAAAGAAAATTTGATTTAAATAAATTTCTAAAAGGCAGAATAAAGAAATTTAATCAACTGGCATTTTGTGAACACTAGGGAAATGTTTTAATTATTCTACCTCTACTTCAGGACTCTGTTTCAGGCAATATGTGGCATATTAAGAATGGCAATGCTTCATCATTAATCCAAAGCTTAATTCAACCTTCTTTTTAATTCTATATCAAGCTCAGAAATCCTTAGCTTCTAAAAATAAAAATATGACTAGAGAATACACAGAACTTCATGATGATGATAAAATCAAAAATTTTAGCTCTGCTTAAAAAATGGCAGAAAAGACTTTGAGGATAAAAACAAAAATTATTCAGTTTCTTCGAAGGATATACTTTTCTAAAGAAACACCAACTGAAAATTAGAGGTTTTATCAATTCAAACAAATTCTTGTAAAATATTCTTTCTGGATATATAAAAATGATGGTTCAAAGTCATATTTGTTGAACAACAAGAAAAAATAATATAAGACTTTGCCAAAATGTCAATAATTTTACATGAAGCTATTTTATATCAAAATTTGTAGAGAATTTGATACTTTTAAAGCATTTAAATTATTTGTTGTCCAGATTTATTATTCAGAATTTTTTTTTTTTTTGCAAAATCAAAATTTATCTTCAACTAACAAAAATATCAGTTAACCTAATACACAAGTGTGATGGCTTAATTTTTCAAACAACATATGGTATGCTGATATAAATATTAGTCAACAGTAATTCTTTATCACATCAAAAAAATGTAAAATGCTGAAGGGAAAAACATACCATGTGGCTCATTTGTTAAAAAAGTCTTTATTGTAAATTGTTAACATATCCTCTACAGGATTTAACACATCTACATTTAGAATAAATCAAAAACAAAAATACATTTTAGGAAGTCTTTTTTTTTTTTAACTAATACTTGTCAGAATACACATGATATACACATACACTAACTCTTGTGTGTCAAATGATAATTTAAAATTAAATGCAATTATGATTCTAAATATGGGAAAACACTAAGTAAAATTTTATACAAGATTTATAATGATTACACAAAAGATAATTGGAATGAATAGATTTATATTAAAAAGTCCCATTATAATTGGATGTTTTGCATATAAACACCAACATTCTTCACTCATATGCTCATGAAATTGACAAGATGCACTTGGACAGAACTCAATGAAAATTGTGCTTTCAAAAACATCAACAGCTTCTTAAAGTTACATTCATACACTCAAGATGATTATGAAGACAAACAGGAAGTTTGCTCAACAAGAGATCCGCATGGAATCGCATAGCCACAATACAGATAAAATAGTACCACTAGCAAGTTCTCTTTTTTTTTTTTAATAGCAGACAAATAAAAATAAGTGACAGTTAGCCAGCAGAGTGGGGGGGCTCAGTGTGGGAACAGGCCAGGCCAGCAAGTGGATAAATTAGTAATTTAACAAAGTAACATTTCCCCAACCGAAATAAAATAAATGGGCACCGTTCCCACACGTGCCATTCCACTCTGCCCCCAGACTGCTTTAAAAAACTGATGAACTCATCAAGTCCTGATTAGAAAAAAAATATAAATTTATCCCCACTGCTGGCCAAAGGAGTCCTGGTACCACTCGACGTCGCCTCCAGAGGCGCCACGTGGTTGCTGGGGAATGGGTTGTGATCCCCATGAGTTGCCCATAGCCCCTCGGCTGTTCTGGAAGCGGCGCTTGGAGGCCCCCTGGTTCTGATGACCACTGTCAAACTTACGCTTACCCGCCACACTTCCCCTGGTTTTTCCACCACCCCGCCCTGTTGGTTTAGCAGCACCACGGCTAGGTCCGCGAGTAGCACCACGACCACGGTTTGGAATGCCCCTAGTACGAACAGGAGACACACGTGGAGGAGCAGGCCGAGCAACTCTTCCTCTGGAAGGTGGAGGTATCTAAATGGAGAGAAAAGTATTTTAGCCTTAAATTTAAAACCAAAGATTATTTTTGATAAAGCAAAACAACGTAAATTTGATTTAACTTTTTGCAGTGCATTATCTTCTAAATTTCAAACTCGCAAAATTTTTTGTAGATAACTATGTAGGCCTATATGAGTACACAGGGTTAAATTTCATGAAGATTGTTCTTATCAAATTTTGGGAGTGTTCCATCACTTGGAACACAGCGCTGATAAAGTTCTAGAAAGTGCGACTAAGTGAACATTGCAGTAAAGTACAAAAATGAATAAAAACTTTAGAATTTGAATTTTAAAAATACATGTGTAGCAGATTTAGCACGATACAAGGTGCACCACAAAGAGGAATACTCAGATTCGCAATTGAAAGGCAATTTTTGAAGTACTTTTGTGTTTTGAAAAAATTTAGTTGATTTCTCCGTGCCATTTTTAATACAATTTATATAAAAAAATCTATAGTTATATTTAAAATAAAAATTATGCTATTTCATATATATAATTAAAAATATTTATACTATTATATAAAATGAACGTTAGTGAAGCTCAAAATAAAGAGCAGGAAACTCCATGCAGCTCCAAGAAAAGATTGAAAAGGGTACAGATTTAAAAGCGAAACTTTAGACCCATAGTAAGGGTTGGTCTTTTCCAAGAATTATGATCTTCTCAAAAACTATTCTTTGAATTGAGTTCATTTCCCATGAAAAAAGAAGAACGGGAAATATAACAAAGGTGATATCTTTTTCGCATAGTGCCCATTCGAGTAACATGATCATTGTAGCGTACCAGCTGATGGCACACCTAATTTTATCCAACGATTATATGCATGTTTCCTCTTTGAAAAATTTAAAACTATAGAGAATAAAAAGTTTAAGATACAGCCAATAAAACAGCACTGTGATTATTTTTTCTAGAAAAAAATTAACAAAATTCCTTGAAAAAAAGTTTTTAGATAGTGTGCTATATATGAAAATTATGGATCAGCTAGATTTAAATTGTCATCTATTATTTAAAAAAAAAAAAGGTTAAAAGTGGTTCTTAACATATCCCCACCCCATTTATTGTTAACGATTTTAGAAACAAGCAAAGCGTTCCATGTAGTGAAACACTGCACTTCACAGGGTTAATGGATACTATTTGAGAAATACAGTTGAACGGTATTTGGGTAGATATTTCTAACAGATTTAAAACAAAATTAAGAGTTCATTAACACTGCACATACAATAAACATTTCAATTTTACAATATACAATAACTTCAAGCACAATTTAAATATTGTACACAAGATAAATTAGCAACAATTTTAGATATCATGTAAGGAATTGTATAAGATATCTGTTTGAATATTAATCAAGTTTAAATTCTCATAATTTTCACATATCAAATTTTAATTAACTAATACATAGCTTATAATTTACAGCAAATTTAATTATTTCAGTCCAAAATGATACAGAAAAACCTATTATTTGAAATTATATTTTCAATTATTCATCTATATTGATAAAGATGCAGATTTGAGACGAAACTTAAAAAAATATCCAAAAATTCCTCAAGTCACTGCTGAAAAATTTACTTCTAATTATTATCAAGCATAAAACACTGCTTTTTGAATCGGATCCCTACAGATCCTAAAGAATACAGCAGAATTCAATAAAAACTATGAAGACATCAATATAACTCAAGTCAATATATAGCACTTACTCGCTCTTGGGGTGGAGGTGGAACTCGAGACGGTGGATATGGTCTTGGTGGAGTATTATAACTATAGTCATATCCATAGTCTTGGAAGGGGGGAACATCATAAAAATCATCATAGTATGGTGGGTCACCATAGCCACCTCCGCCACCACCACCACTGGCCGGAGGAAAGTCACCATAACCATAATAATCATAGTCATAATCTAAAAATTTCAAAATAAAGAATTTAAAAAACTTTTTTTTTTTTAAATTGGCTTCACAAGAACAGAAAAAACAGCAGCTTTTATCTTACCAAAATTTCTGGGTGCATTGGGAGGCATTCTTCCACCTCGTACTCCCCCCCTAGGTGGGGTAGGAAGCATTCCAACCATCCTATGGAAAAAGGGAAAAATCAGCTTTATTTACTTAACATCTTAGAAAACCACTGCATTCTTCAACAAAGTAAAATGTATACATACATTCCACCTCGGCCTAAGGTTTGCATCATTCGCCTTTCTCTATTTCTCAGAACTTCTTCCTTTTTCTTTTTATCAGATGGAGGTTTTGCAAGCGAGACTTCAATGGTTGATCCACCAAACTGCTTACCATTTACATCTTCCATTGCTTTAACAGCAGGATCCCTTTCCGCAAAATGAATAAATGCATAGTCTTTGATCTTTTTCACTCGTTCAACTTTACCATAAGCTTCAAACATCTCTTTCAGTTTCTCTTCCGTTAATTCGGAAGTTAAGTTACGAGCATATAATACTTTGACCTAGATAAAGGGACGAGAAGTACACCAAATTTAACCAATTTCTGTTCTTAATATCAAATAAAATGATATCCTAATTAATAAATTGATTCAGAAATAAATGCTGGACAAAATCTGAATATTGCTCTTAAGTTCCAAGCTTTCAAAACAAATTCCTACAATGCAATAAAATCGATTTTTTACATCATGCTAAATATTAGATATATTATTAACTATTTTGAATTTCAATAATTTCATATGCCTGGTTTTAATTATTTTTTAAAATTCACATCATTACAAAAGATTTTGTAACAATATAAAAACAAGATAAATACATAAAAAGACTGATTTCTCAAATCAATCCTAAATAAAAAATCAATGCCTTATTCAAGACTTACTTTGGACATAGTTTCTTGATCTGGTTCTTCTTGGGGATCAGCCCAATCTACAATAATATCACAACCCCACACCTTTGTTCGTCCAGTTCCCAGTTTTCTTTTAGCTAGAGAAGCTGCTTTATGGGATTCATATTCTAAAAAGCAAAATCCACGATTCTTTCTCTTATCATCAGGTGAGCTATAAATTATTACTTCAGTAAGACCAGCTAAAATAAAATGAAAAATTAAACTATAGCATGAGATTTGTCATATACAACGTTTAAGATAAAGGTTAAAGTCTGGCTAAACGTAATATTTAGAGATAATCAATAGTTTACACAGCTTCAATGAAAAGCTAAAAGGTTGTCAAATCACTTTATTCCGCAAAATGAAAACAGAGCTTCAAAATCTATACTCAAATATTTACACAAACCAGGAATGAATTTAAAAATGTTTTTCAATTTTTTTCCATTCTTATATTTCATTATGGATAACAAAAGCTTTTTATTCTGTGTAAGTATTACCACACATTTAATATGTAAAGTTTTGAAGCATGATCTCACACTAATAAAAGTACAATTATAAGCAAATTGTAAAAAACAGATAAAAGTTGATAATTTCTCCATTCCATCCAAACAAAATTTAGAGCAAACTATATATACTAGAAGTGGGTCGTTA
This sequence comes from Argiope aurantia, assembly GCA_026543865.1. Lineage (NCBI taxonomy): Eukaryota > Metazoa > Arthropoda > Arachnida > Araneae > Araneidae > Argiope > Argiope aurantia. Next base: position 1,649,786 of record JAPMOR010050358.1, on the reverse strand, counting down.
GCGAACGAACTGGCAATCTAAGTGAAAAAACTGAATCGGGTCTATTACAGTTCATTAACTGTGGGGCTTGGTTATTTCCATTCACAGACGATGGTATGGAACTTGCTAATTTCATGCATGAACCTTCCTGAGATAAGAAGACAGATGCTTTTGGTTATGTCTGCAAAAGAATGAGAAAGTGGTGGGGCAGATGTTTAAATGTCACTTAGCAGAAGACTGATAGTTAACCTTGAGTGATTACACAGTGTCCAGCTCTTTTACGCCATAAATTTTTTGAAATCACAAATTGTCATAATTTATTTAAAACAAAGCATTTTCCGAATGAGAATGTCTTCTTAAAAATATAAAAGCAACTGAATTATCAGTGCATCTAAATAAATTAATCATTTCCTAATTTTTGAGTTTTTATAAAGGATTAAGACATTAAATAATAATTAAAAAAATAGATATTATAATGTCATACCAGCTCCAAATAAGTTGCATGTTGTGACTTATGGCAATTTACAAGCCCACTGTCAGTGATTTAAGCGTAGTGAGAGTCTTGTTTTTACAGTAGTGACAATTAGGCCAAGTTTTAGCTACTTCACACATCAAATTCACTTGCACAACTCCTTTTTATGGGGGGGGGGAGAGAGCAAGGCACATTCACACACCTCACAGAAGAAAAACCATGCCCAAACCGGGACGCCCAGATCACTACGAAACATGCTACCACTATGCCAGAACACCGGCAAATGTAACGCTGTATACAATGTAAGAACAAAATAAAAAAATTTCTTTACAAGATGCCTTTCTCTAAAAGATGCTCTTCTCTTCGTTTTAAAGACCTTTTTCAAAATTTGCTTTTAAAATGCTCCAAAATGACTTCAAATTTAAGCACTTTTCATGATGCTATGCATCCTGGAAATACAAGTACTGTATTTATTGCACTGGCAACTGTTAAATAATTAAAAGTTGAATCATTTCAAGTTAATTCTTCTGCTCATTTCCCAGATGTTTGATTTCATATATCTCATAGACTGATCATAAAATTAAAGTTGTATAGTCTAAAAAAATGTCAAATTATTTATTTGTAGTATGAATTACTGTGTATTAGGAGTGCTATATGTAATCACTTTTGTTTACATCTATTATTTCTCTTTTGTAAATTGCTCATTTTTGTAAATACCTCATGCAATAAACTTATGCGTTTAGACTTCTGGAGTTTCCTCTTAACAAGGAGTAATATGATATATAAGTCTAGCTACAGGGAATCAGTTCCCTACAATTCGATAACAAGAAATTCGGTTACGAGTTAAGAACACATATTAATGACATTAAACTTCAATATCTTAGACCAATCAACTGTAAAAAAATATGCTGAAAGAAATTCTGCTATCATTAACATGAAGACATCTATTTGAATTCATGTTATGCAGAATTTTGCTGCACAAAATGAAACTTGCTTCTACTTTATAACAGATTCATTATTTAATTCCACTTAAAATTTGCTATTAAAAACAAATTAAAACATTAAAATAATTTTAAAACATGAAAAAAGGCCCTACTTTAGAACTGAAATACAGATTTTTCTACAAATAGAACAAACAATAAAACATGACTAATAACAGTTAAAATTTAAAATAATAAGGATGAAATACAATTAAACCATACTACCTCATTTAATGTAAAGCTTAAATTTCAGTTAATTCCTTTTAATTATATTAAAATTTTAAAAAAATGCCAAAAAAAATATAATTACTTTCAAATTCCTTGTTATCATCTCCAAAATAAAAATTTTTCAAAATCTAGCTAATCAGTAACGCTGTCAGACAGACTGAATTTGTTTAGAGGTTTGAAAATATATTGCATTTAAAACAAAGTAAAAAAAATGGAAAGCATTCAGTTAACAAAAGGAGAATGTAATTGTTCCAATAATAAGATACTGGACATAAATCAGCTAAACATGATACTTAATAATGTTGCATATAAAACTAAATGTTTTGGAGTTTCAATAACAATAACTATGGTGGAGGAAATGATGTGCAAGTTGCAACATGAAAATCTTCAAGTGTTTCAAAATAATGTGCTCATTGCTAGCATTAAGAGAAGCTTTACATGAACATAAGATAGCTAAAAACAGCTGCAAAATGCAAATTTAAAAAGCCTCCATCAAGCATACAGGAATAAACATCAAAATGAACATAAAGTTTGAAACACTGTGTAAACCCATTGGAAAAAGAAATATTTTTTCATCAGCCATTTCTACAACTCAATACAATAACATTATTTGAAATATTTTTATAAAATGTTTAAATATAGGCTTAAGTCCCCCCCCCTTTCACTAGAACGCAAAAACAGAAATTTTAACTTTATTTCAGTTCTAGTCCAACTAAGCTACGATTACTTTAGTTTCCTAATTGAACGATGCTTTAAGTGAAGATATCACGAATTTACACATACCATTGCATATTTTCTTAAATTTGAACAAAGGTGAGGGTTTTCAAACAATTGTACATACTTGTTAGTACGTGATAACACAGAAAAATCCACACTTGATTGCAAAAAGATTAATACATAACTTGTTACACAGTTTTTAGAAAATACGCTCTGAAAATTTACTAGTGAAATTTTTTCTCAGTTCAGGAGAATGAAAAGTGAGAGTTGCTCAATACAATTTAAACTAGTAAATAAGGCCAAGACAAGAATTTTGACCCAGGAAAAAAAAAAAAAAAATTGAAATTTCTCTTTTAAAAAACAGGAATTTACCTGTCAAATATTTATTTTTTTTTTCTTTCATACCTGATAATTTACCAAATTCTTCAAAGATCTCCTCTTTGCTCTTGCTCTTTGGGATGTTACCGACAAAAAGCCGAAGATTTGGAACTGATACATTGACTTTGAGATGTTTGCCACTTTTGATTTCGTAATTATCCAGCTGAAAGTAGAAACCGTAAAATTGCCAAAACATCAAAATTCAGAAATTGACACATGCCAAAAAATGGTTAATAATTTTGAATTTAATTACGAACATTTAAAAAATATGAAGTCCAGTTCCGATATGATTTCAGGATTTATGGTGGCAAGAGCGAATTCTTTAAAAGAAATTTTAAAATACACAGAGGAGACCATAATGTATCATTTAATGATAACATTAAATGTTTCCTTGAAATACAAATTTCTTTCACTTGCTTATTTTTCATAAACAATATTCATGCCATATTGCTTAGTTAATATTTTATAAAATGTTAAAACTACAGAATAAACAATAAAAGCAGCTGAACATTATAATGTTAAAACAATGATAACAGTTTCCAGCAACTAAACAGTAGCATGCAAGAACTCAATTTAGATTAACCAGTTCAGAAAGTCTGTTTAAAAAAAAAAAAAAAAAAAAAAAAAAACTCAGATTTACGGTACGGTCACCCTTGGCGCGATTTTTTTTTACATTGGCAATAAATCTTTTCATATGGCAACTCCCATCCGACCCAACAACTAATTATAATAGAGTAATTGCATTAACCCTATTATAATTAGTCGCCATTTTTGCGACTTTTGTAAAAGTCACCAAGGGTGACCGTACAGTAAATTTTTACCAAAAAAAAAAAAAAAAAAAAAAAAAAAATCAAGCACACACCAAGCAGAAATAGCATGCAACATAAAACACATGGCAAATAAAATTCCCTACAGTGGGGAAAAGTCAAAGAAAATTCTTTTAGCGTGATTACTACTTTTCTCTCAACATGTGCAAATCACATCTAGTTTTATTTTCATTATGTTACACTACAGTTAAAAAAAAGCAAAAAAGAAAGCTGTATTTATCTAAGCCTTCTCTAACTTGTGCATTTTATCCTTCAATTGTCAAAATGCATGAATATTTTCCTGCAAGTAGTGATTTATAGTTTCTCCCATGGCAAATACATACCACACAAACAGGATCTCAGGATCAATTTAGATTTAATTATATTTATTATTGATAATCAACATATTAAACAAATTTTTTTAAAAATATTTATGAAAAGATCAGATATACATTATTATTTAATAAAATATATCTACATAATCTGAGAATAGAGTACAAGCCCCTTATTGGCATGCATCTGTTTTAATCTGTTTCTCATAACTTAACTTTCATTTATTTAAACACAAACACTTTTCATAATTCTATTAATAGTGTCCCCCTCCATCTGCAAAAATGTCTGCATACTAATGTGACAATTTTACTAACAATTTAAAAGTTTATAATGTTCAGCTAACCAAATAAAATTAACATAATTTCCATTTTCACATTAAAAAAAAACTATTTTGTAATTAATGAATTTCTGAAAATGGACAATATTGTAATTTTCTCATAGTGCATTCAAAGAAAATTTATCATATTCTACAACATTCATTAAAAAAAAAATGAAAATTTGAATATGCCAACTTTTTATACATTTTTTTAATAATTATATCTGCAAAATATTCAAATATATTTATGCATGAATAAGAAATGGATTTCAATTGTGAAATGGGGTTTCAGCATTAGCTTGCAGGGCATAGCATTATATCTAAATTTTAAAGGAAAAGCAGGGTTAACTACATTGAGTAAAAAATATGAAAAATGCCGAGTAAAGAGAAGCATAAATATATAACTATAACATGATGACTTTACCTGTTTTACAGCTGCTTGGGCAGCCTCACGGGTACAATAAGTAATAAAAGCATATCCACGATTTTGTCCTGACAATGGATCCATCATCAACCTTAGATCCCATATTTCACCACATTTTTCAAAAACAGGGATCAATTCATCTTCAAAAATGGACTTAGGAATTTTCCCTACAAAGACCTATGTGACAATAATTTTTATATTTAGTTTTACAACAAATAATTTAAACTCAATATTCTATTAAGTTAAGTATTAAGAGATAACTTGCCTCGCAGCCACTTCCTGGAGGGGTTTGATCTCCCCAATTAGGAGGCGGTCCACCATACTTCCGTTGGCCAGTCGTAACATCCAAACTATAACCAGTACGATCCAATATTGCCTTAAAAAAAGATTCATTAATCAAGCATTACAATATATACTATCTAAATGTATAAAATGTCTTCAATATCACTTCAAAATAAAAAAATTAAAATACAACAAAAATTAAGTCAAATCTACATTATTATAACTCAAATGTAAAAATATTTTCTATGATCACTAGGTATAAGATATTTAACATCAAATGCTTTAAATCCTTTTGCGACGGGGGTGTCATATATATATATTATCATCCCATGAATTTGATTTCCAGAAATGCACCACAAGTGGTACAAATGATGTTCATAGGTGATGATAGGCGACCCCTACGAACATCTCTCACAGCCAGATGTACCACTAGTGCATTTCTGGAAATCAAACTCATGGGATGGTGATGCATATATGCATTTGAAACTGGTAATTTTTTTTACTGCCACTAGATGGCTCCATGTGTCCATTACTTTCGAAATAAATATAATTCTAGTATCCTGAAATTTAATTTGCTTATATTCAGCCTGACTTTGGTATTTTACTCATCAGCTGTTACAAGGGTGGGGGTCATAGTAATGTAATTAAACAGAACTGGGTTGTGCAACTTTCCACTTATTAGAATAATTCAGGTTTCTGGTCTATCTCCAAATTCTTTTTTTCCATTTGATTATTACTACGCAACAGTAACTAGTCTTTTAGGATTTTATTGCAAGTTCTGTCGAATTTTGCTGCATAGCTTTTGGATATATTTGGAGCACTTTTCTTATTATAGGAAACCTTGGTTTTGGTGTATACAGCAAGAAAATGGTATTTGTCAGAGAAAGATTGAGCTCGTATTTTGAATTAACTAATAATTTAAAAAGATAACAAAAATGACAATGCTTAGACTTAAAGCTTTATTTGTTTGTGTGTGTTTTCCCCCTTCTTTCAAAGTTAAGTTTAGTGATTCAAAACACTCATCCTGTATTTAAACTACAGAATACACTTCTTTGTCCCAATTTTTATTTCTCAGTATGAATCAATTGAATATTACATACACAAAGGAGGATAGTTCTTTTTAAATATTAAAACTTAAAATGCATTAATGATATTCATTTTAACTTAAGAGCAGTTGCTTTTAAAAATTCGTAAAAAATGGACTAAGTAAATTCAAGACATAAAATATTTAAATATAAAAAAATAACTTGAAATATACTTTATTTTTATTGTATGAAATAGAAACATACAAAGAAAACTAAATTCTTCTTATTCAGATTTTCTAGATTGCACGAGTAAACTTACTTTAATTTTTTCTTCATCAGGCCCTTTTGTAGTGACTGCAGGAGTTCCCATTTTTGTTTTTTGGCGGTAAGTCTTCATAATTCCACATAAATATGCACTTTTATTTGATACATGTTCAAGACTACTGTCCATAAATTCTTTTAAGACACTAAGAGCACCATCTACAGGAAATTCTTTCAATGCTTCCAATGCCCTTTCATCCAATTCTGAAAAAGATAATTTCCCTGGAAACAAAAGAAGCCATTTAATGCAAATATATAACTTAATTTTAAAAAAATTATCAATTTCTTTCTAACTTACCATTATCAAATAGTTCTTCTAATTTAGTTACTACACTTTCATTTAAACCATAATCGGAGAGTTCTTTGCTTTTGCTATCTGTGTCCATGGCTTCACCATTTTGTTCGTCAGTCATTTCATGATCGTTTATTTCGTTTCCTTCAGCCATACTGCAATTAATAAAAAATATAAGTAATTATTAAACAGTTATAGATAAGTGGCATAAATCTAGTCAATATGATTAAAACATAAACATATGCAGTTGGATTCGCAGAATAACTGATCGAAAAATCACAGATTGATTGATCGAAAATTTAAATTGGAATTTTTGTACAAATTGAAATTTTTTAGCTCCGAGTGCATAAAATGGCTAATATGGACTTTTAATACTTAATAGAGGAGGAAAACCATGAATAATAAAAAAAAAAAAAAAATTGAAAAAAAAAATACACAGCAATCATGATTTTAGTACTATCTTTACACTTTCATTTTGTAAAAGATATTTTGAAAACATTTTTACTTGTAGCTAAAATGTCAGATGAATTGTAGCTAAAATGTCCATTCTGCACAATATTTTCACATCATAACACATAACTGACAGAAATTATATTTGTTTTGTCTTCTATACAGACAAAAGTGCAAATTTTTATATCAAAATCAAGTCTTGGCAACAGCATTTGATCAGAAAAAACAGTGGTTGATTGTTAAAAAAAAATTAATGTAAAAAATGGAGTTTAAGGATTTCAATTTGTATACAATACATATTTTTCTGATATATTATGATTAATATAATACAAATTTTCATATCGCTTTCAATTCAAATAGCTGTTTTTAATTTTTGATATTGAGGAAAAAAATAAAAGGAATTGTTTCAAGAAACAAGTTGCTAGAGCAATCAACTAAGGTTTTAAGTGCATCATTCTGAACACAGTGGTGCAAAATATTCATTTAAATAATCTAATATAATAACATTCAAAATGAAAGGGATTCAATGCAAATATAACCAAAATAGGTATAAGAAATTAACTCACCTCAGTAATATAACAGAATTCATAACTACAGAATTTTCTGAACATCTAACTTTAGCTTCCTGTTTATACACTTATTCCCTAATTAACAATTCCTTAAGTTGAAAATATATCAACTTGTATAAATTAACAATATTTTCATAACAATTTTAATTGTAAAAGTAACATTTACATTACAGGATAGGTACTATTTGGTTGTTTACAGGGTCACTTTCATTTAAGATGACAAAAATAAAAAGTTCTAATTGAAAAAATATGAAGCATAATCATTTACGACAATTTAAATCAATACTTTTTAACTGACAACTAAACAAGTGAAAAAATACATTCTACATGAATAATTAAATTATTTGTCTAAAGCATACATTGAAGAATTCAAATTTCAGGAATAAATATGAAAAAAAATGTATAAAAATTCACAAATATTATTGAAGTTCATAAGACAGATTACAGGTTAGAAAGCTAAATTAGCAGATGTTACAAACATTACAGTAAGGCAAAATAATAAATATTAAAAATTGATATGTACCAACATATATTATTATTACAGCACATAAACTATTGGTGTATGGTAAAAATTAAAACATAATTATTCTAGAAACATTATTTAAAAAATATAATTATTCTAATAAATCAAATATGAAAATCTCCAAGTATAAAATTAATGAAATAGATGAAACTATCAATTATACCATATAAACACACACAACAATAAATTTGAAGAAATAAAAATTTAGCTGAATTTACAGAGATAAACGCTAATAAATGACATAAAAATTATCACATAAAGGGTAGAAAACAAGCTAGCCAATCAGTTCTTAAAACTGACATCTGTCAAAACATTACTCTTTAAAAATTAGGGGATATAGTCAATACAAACACTAATATAAACATAACTGACAGTTCACTTGAATGAATAAATAGATTAATGGATCTCCTCATTCTCAATTCATATCAAAAATCTGACTTGTAGGTAAGTAATCCAAAACAGAGCTCAACAGTTTCAATTCGGTAGCAGATCGAATAAGAAAAATAATTAAACAATTAAAGCTATAAATTTTAATATATTACCAAAGAAATATTTTTACAAATTGCTAAATTCCTTATATATGATGGAATATATAATGCAAAATATGTGCAAACAAACACGCACTAAAAACACTATTTAAAAACAATGCATTCTTATTTAGAATCCTTTCAGTTTCGTTTTTAACCTGCATACAATACAAAATTAAGATACATCTTCAAATAAATGATTGCCTCAGAAACAGATTCTTGATTTTTTTTTTTTTGACAAAACAACATGGCTATGCATAAAGAAAGTAACTTACTTAAGAAACCACTGGCCATTTTAAAATCATATACAGTTATATTATAAAATCAAAATAAAACACTTTAGAAACGCTTTAATTGCATGTCAAAGAAAGAAATTTCAAAGAAAAAAAAACCCAATATGACTAACCTTTCAAGATGGTATAAATTGAAAAATATCAAACAAAAAAATAGTAGAACAAAGAAAGATCGGTTAAAATGTTAACAGCGCGAGATGCCGGCTTCTTCAAACGTATGAAACGTGCTTTACATACGGGGCTTCCCGACTTAAGACACGGTCTAATTTTTAAAGAAGTTAATTAAAAGTTTGAATAAAACCACATTTTAAGACATTTTTATTGCATTGTTTTAAAAAAGCAATATGAACTTACCTTGTTACCTAAATGCCTTGCACTATTAATATATAAGAAAATTCGATTTACAAAACAAAGAAAATACCGGTACCGGCGAATTAAGTTATTTGATTTGATTGGATAGAAATTTTTGTTCCCAAAGTTACAGTTAAGGCCATTTATTGTATTTTAATTGTTTAAAAGAAATTAATGGAATAAATAAATCTTAATATTTTTCAAATGTTCATTATTATTTCTAAATTATTGTTTACATTATTGTTTCTAAAGGCTTTTTCGTTTCTTTGCTGGAACTATTTATGTTCTTAAAAATTAGGATCAGCAAGAAAGCAGCCATACCTTACTTCATACTATCAACACGCATGAACACATGTGTCCGAATGAAATTTTGTAGTTTCTGTCAACATTTGTATTTCTTAAATTTATAATGTAAGTTAAACGAATTATTTGTGTTATTGTGTAGATTATTATTTTACAAATAATTGGTTTCCATCTATTAATTTTATTTTTCTTTGAAAAAGATAATTTTAATTTTCAAAAAGAGATTTTAATTTAATTTTCAAAAATGCTTTCAAAATAACTTTTATTAGTTTTTTTTTAATACACCGTGTTCTTAAATAAATGATTTGTTGATTACTTATTATTGCTTTTCATATTTAAAGACGGAATTTTTAATTTCATATCTGAAATTAATTTAAAAAAATAAATTAGACAGAAAAATAAAATTTTCATTCTCTAGTTGTTCATTATTAAAATAATATAATAATTATTATTAAAATAATATTAAATAATTATTAAAATAATAAAATAATAATAAAACAAAATTTATGTCAATTTTTTCATAGAAATTACCACATTTTTACTTCATTACTATTGCAAAATATTGTATCATATTTCTTCTAATTTAAATATTTTTTTTATTTAATAGTAAAGAAATTTATTTGTAATTGTTCTTATTCAACCTATGTACAATTCTA
>JAPMOR010050358.1:1622956-1639461 GCA_026543865.1 Argiope aurantia | reverse complement strand
TAGTGTGTTTATTCATTATATTTTTCAATTAGAACCTTTACCATTTGAATTAGTTAATGAAAAACTCATTTTATTTTTATATATCAAAATATTATGTTGCAACTTCTAGTTTAATTTGATATTTCAGTTATAAAATAACATTAAAATAATCACTGGTATTATATCTGATGGTTATTATAAGTTGCTATATAAAAGAAAGTGTTGCTATATTGAATAAAACTATTTTCAAACTATTGAATTAAAACTGGATTTCTGAAACTTTGTATAAATATTTGCTAACTATATCTGTGAATACATAAACAATATTACCTCCCAAAGTGTATACAGAAACAGAAATCTGAAATTAATATAAATAAAAGTTTAATGATTATGCTTATTTAAAATATATTGATTAATCCTTTAAAACCCAGTTCTTTTAAAAGTCAAAACAACTAAAAGTAAAGATAATTCTCTCCCCCTTCTTGCAATCAAGTGTTTGTTTACACTGTGGAGGTTCTTATATCACAATTTCTCTACTATTCAAACTATTGTTGATTAACGAAGAGTTGTGTATAAATTGTGATAATATTCTATATTTTCTAGATTTTTTACTGCTATCTATAATTATAACATGTTAATTCATGATCGACATTTGATACAATTATAACTTTAAAATGGTACTTGCATGCTCATTTAAATTAAAAATCTTTGCTGCATCATAACAGTGAATCATTCAAAAGTTCTTTTTTTTTTAAATTTAAAATTAATCAGTCAAAATAAATCATTGTAAACACTTAATATATTAATTATTGAAATTTAAGAGAATATTTAATTTATTTAAACTTTAACAAATTTATTTATAAAGTAATTGTTTATATTTACTTCTTAGTATTTAAAAAGAATAAAGATCCAAAGTTGAAAACTTACTAAGATATATGTTGTTATGCAAAAAATAACCTTATTTCTGAAGTAAATTACAATTTTTTTTTTAAATTTCTGAATTTAAAGTGACAGAAAAAGACTATATGTAACATAAGAGAGAGAATATTTACCTGGACAAAATATTATATCTAATGATTTACAAATATTGTAGGTGTATTACTCAACAAAACCAAAGTGTCTCATTTTCTTTTCAAATGCCTTTTACGACCCTAGAATTGTTGCTAAACATAAAATGTGAAGACTGCAAAAGAATATCTAGTTATATTATGTTCATGAATTTTAGCAAATTTTAGTAATTAACAAGTAGAAAGCTTAATATAAATCAAATATTTTTCCTTAAACTCTTTTGTTCGATATCACTCAGCAGCGTCTGTGGGATAGGAAACAACCATTATCAAAAAGATAAGTTCTTTCTGCACTGTTTTATGGCCCTTATTTAAAAATGGGGAAGGAAGTAAGTATGTGGCATTTCGATTCTTCTGGCAATGTCTAAATGATTAGGTGTCTCAGTCAAAGTGGAAGTCAGAAGGTTAAATGAAAATTACTTTCTAATATGTTTTATAATCCTGTAATGTAGATCTGGTCTGTTCTGGTCTATACAAGTGAAATTGAATTATTAACGTGGACACTCAGTGTTCTCTGAATATGTTCGAGAGATAAATCCTTAGAACTATCTTTGGCTTAAGTGCAAGAGAGGATGTTGGTGAACCAGATTCAATTTTGAATTATACAAACTCTGTAGGCAACCACAAATAACACTGGTTATCCAGAGCAATAGGTTAAGAGGACTCGGCCATATCTGGAGATTCCCTGAAAACAGGACCCTCAAAATATCCACTTTTAAAATTCCTATAGGATCCCAGGCCAGAGAAAAACCTCGTACTAGATGGGTGGATGATGTGGAAAGAGATCTGAATGTTCTGAGGGTAAAGAACTAGAAGACAGTTGTGAGGGATAAAAAGTGCTGGAAAGTATGTATGATTGAGGCAAAGGGTTGTTGTGCTCATGAAGAATGAGAAAAAGAATATAGAGATGACAAAAAACATGCTGTTACATTTCTAAAGTTTTTTTAATATTACGTATCTTGGTTAGCAACTCATAATTTAAAATGTTCAGAATTTTAGAATAAAAGCATGTTTATTAATTTCTTTTTATGAATAAATTGATTAAAATTTTTACTATACCTTATATCTTTTTCATTAATTTTTTGTGCAATTTGTGATGAATGATAAATTTAGTGAGTTAATGAATGTGAACATATAGAGAAAATATAAAAATGAGTATATTTCTCTATTATGTACTATTGTGTATCTCTAATAATAGATATTGGTACAATATTCCATTACATTACTTGCATCATTTTAACTATATGGTTTATCTTAATGTACACACATGTGGCAAGATCTTTTGCTAAACTGATATAATTCATTTGTGTACCCAGAACCTTTTTATTTAAGCCATAGATTTCCCATGATGGTGGTGGGGGCTGGACTTTAGATATGAGAATGAGAATCTTTAGGCATTATGGTAGTTTCTTATTGTCCTGGCAGGTACAGAAATGGTGTGGGGTAAGCTATCTGCTGCCATTGATGAGATGATCTATGTAAGGGGTTTTATTGTAGCTGGCTGGTAATATTCCTTAGGACTCAGTCTTCATACCTGCATATGCTGCTGTCATGGTCTAATCATTTAAAATTTTCATTTGTCTTTGGATTGGTTGTTTATGATTAACATGTTGGAGTAGCTATTTTCCATTTCTGCAGCCATAAAGTATAATTGTAATAATGCTCCTGATAAAAATATTTTGAAGATAAGTATATTTATTAAAGTATGTAAGCTACCTAAATCATAACATCAAAATGTTTTAAATATGCTGCTTGAAATGGTATTTATTATCATTTATATACTTAAATTTTAAATTTATTGAAATAAATACTTCTATTATATGGTAACTGATAATGTTTAGCTTTAATATTATAAAAATTTCAGAGAGGACATATATCAAATTATGACTAAAAAATATGACCATTAGATAAAAAAAATTATTAAAAAAATCCTTATGATCATTAGATTAGATTTTTTTTTTTTTTTTGTCTGTCGTTTTAGTTGTTTCTTAAAAGAACCAATCAAACGGATTATCTGATATCTGAAAAGGTTTAAACTGATTAAATGTTTTGAAGTACATAAGGATTTTTTTTCCTTTACATTTTTATCATCTATTTTTAATCATTAGTTGTATAGAAATCTACATGCAAAGATGTTAAAAATGCAATAGTTTTAAGCACTTTTAATATAACCATGCAACCGTTAAGAAATATAAATGTGTTTTTAAAAGCAGAAATAGAATACATTTGATAATTTTTAGACAGTTAAAATTTTGATTGATTGATAATTTGCCTTATAATAAAAAGCTTGATAATAAATCATAAAAAAAATCTTGGATCTGATAATAATTTTCCAGTTGCAATAAATGTTTTTAATTCTAGTCTGTTGTAATGCTAGTTTCTATTATATAGAGCTATAAGAGTGATTGCATTGGCCATGAATGGTATCATTTAAATTATATTTATGCGCTGTATTGAAGTAATACATCTAATTTTTAGAAGGGCCTTGTAATTTCGTTGTTAGATAATGATAAGAACAACTGTGCTAGTTCCTCCTCGCCTTCTTCTCTTCTACTGCTAAGAAGACATTTGATCTTAATGAATTTAGCATATTTACATGATAGTTTAATTATGCTTTTAATCTCAACCCTCTGGTCCTGAAGATGACTTTATCACTAGATCACTGCTTGCCCTTGTGCTTAAGAAAATTGTATAATAATGATAGTTTTTCTAATTTTGGGGGTGTAGAAAGATTTCATTAAAATTAAAAGAATTATATTCATTATTGGTGTTGAACAGGGAAGAATTTTCAAATATACCTCAGTAATAGATTAGTCTTATTTATTATATATGGTATTATATTAAATGCCTTGAAGTAATGAATAATATCATATTCAGGTTGGTTATAATTAAAGTTCCACTTTGAAATTATCATAAAAGGAAAACTAGTGGAGCAAATGTTATCAAACTTGGTAATAATTTAAAGCAGGTCATTGGAATTTCTTCTCTGCCAAATAAATAAATAAAGTTCAAAAACTCACCACCAGAGGTGAAAGGGCTTTGTATCAATATCGTTAAGCAAAATTGGAGATGAAGACAGCTGTTTAAAATGTGTTTAATCGTTTCCAAAACATGTTATAAAGCATATTCAATGTGTGTTATCTCAAAAGCACTGTTTATGGTGATAATCTAAACAATTTGGCGGAACTGAAAGATGCAATACTCTGACATGTGCGTAACATTCTTCCTGAAATGCTAAGAGCTACATTTGAGAATGCAGTGATGTGATTTAACTTGCTTTCAGAAAATGGTGGACGCCACATTGGACATGCTTTGTAACATGTTTCAGAAAAGATTAAACACATTTTAAACTGATGTCTTCATATCCAATTTTGCTTAACAATATTGCATAAAGTGTCATTTTGCACCTGGTGATGAGTTGTTAAACTTTTTTTTGGAAATTCCCATGACCTCCTTTAAACTATTAACAACAATTGGTCCAGTAGTTTTCCTTTTATATCCATTTCAAAGTGGAACTTTAATTATAACCACCCTGTATATTAAAACCACATTCAGAACTATTTACATATATATCACCTAATTGTCTTTAATGTGCATTACAAAAACATTTTTTATAGAATCATGTTAATTTTCTAGAACTACTATATTTTTTTAATTACTCTTTCTGAATTAATATTTTATAATTATACTTTTTAATAGTCTAAATTAGTCCTATAATAACTTCACACTTCTGAGTAACATTACTATTATTAACCTGAATGACAAGCATATTTAGTTCTTAAGTAATAATTTTATATGAATTGTTATTTCTAATTGATTTTTTGAAATTTACAATTTAATTCATGATAATTAAATTGATTTTATTTCATTTAATGATTGTAATTTTATGATAAATTCTGGAATTATGATATGCATAAAAGTTAAAAGAACTTTTAATCTTATATTACTCATATCAGATCTTTGAAATGTTAGAAACTATATGCCCACTTAGGAATTGTTTCATTATATGTGTTCAATTCAGCATGATGTCTTTAATTTTAAAATTAATTAATTTTTTGTAAGTGAGAGTAGTTATTTTGAAGAAATGCATATTTTTATCTAAAAAGTATATAGCATTAGTTAAAAATGTGGAGATTTTTCTATCAGATTTATTTTGCATTGAGAAAGCTTAATTGGTCTTCTCTCCTCTTTCAGGAAATAATATGAACTAATAATTATTCAGTAAAAATTAGACAAATTGAATTTGATATGGTAATTTAAAAATTTACCTTTTCTTCTCTTATGTTACACAATGCACATTAACAGAATTATAGTCAATTATTAGTGAATTAAAATTGATTGAAAATTTGTTAAGTTTCATGAAGCCATTTGTTGAAAATTTGTTTTCAATGTGTAATAACATATCATTCCACCTCCTTTTTTTTTTTTTTTTTTTTTTTTTTTAGATTGTAATTATGGCTAAGGAACGAAAAGGCACATTTAAAGTTAACACTCTTTTAGAAATTGAAAAAACAGTTCAAGCTGATTGGGAAAAGCAAAACGTCTTTGAAGAAGATGCACCCATATCTAATGATAATGGGATTGAAAAATATTTTACAACTTTCCCCTATCCTTATATGAATGGCCGACTTCATCTAGGCCATACATTTTCTTTGTCAAAATGTGAGGTAAGTTACTTAGTTTTGTAATAATTATATTTCTGTTAATAAATTAATTTTGCTGAAAATTTATGTTTTTGAACATGGAAATGAATTTAAAAAAAAAAACTTATTTTAAACTTTTAATGATTATTATGCATTACTCATATTTAAAATGATTTTATAGTGTAAATATAAAATCATTTATTTCATTATTTATTTATTTTTATTGCAGGTATATTTCTCATTCTTAGTTTATTTTTTTAAAAAAATGATAAATTAGATGGTGTCTACAATAAAAAAAAAAATTCAATTCATGGACAACATATTCTTTTTCCTTGGACTTGTGTTGAACTTAAAGATTTAGCAGTAAGCAGTACCAGCATAGGAAATAACAATATTTTGAGTTATATGACTTATTTTAGAACAAAAAAAAAATGCAAAGGAAAATTAAGTTTAAATCTATTTTAATGCAGTTATCTAAGATCTGTCCATTACCAGTAGATGCCATAAAATAAGAGTACTGCAAGTGTATAATCAGCCATATTTGCTTTAGTTGTCATATTGATAATGAAATTTAAAATCTATTGTATTATATATGGTAATGCATTTCCACTGAGAAATAGAATTTAATAGAAGATTGAATTTTCTTTAAATTAATTATTGTATAAGAAAAGTTTATTATCCAGTAAATTACCTTGAGTCTGGTATTACCTTCATTACCTTGAAACTGGATTCAATGAAAGTCAGTTCTTGATGGTATAACTGCATGTAATTTAAAAAAAAAAAAAAAAAATCAAGCAGCAAGCAAGGTCAAACACTTCTAAAATTCTAAGTAGAGAAATTTTCATGCATGCAATAATATATTTTTATAATTTACAGATAAATATTCTCGGTAAGGTGCATAGAAATAATAGCATAGCTAGTCTTTCACCTATATGAATTTCTTGTCATACACATTCTATAATCTGTGATATCAGAATGCTTTAATCTACATGCAAACCTTATTTCTTAATTGTATCATACCACAAATTTCTAATTTCAATACTTTTAAGTAAATTAATTTTATTTCTAAATGCAAAAGTAATAAATTTATTACTAAGTACAATTTTTTACAATAAGGCCTTGTATAATTTATAACAGTGGAATTTTGCTGAACCAGAAAGTTATTTTTTCTATTAAAAAATTAAACATTTAAAAATTACTATGGATATTATTAAAGGGACAAATTATCAAATGTTCATTTGATGGCATGCAGAATATTTGCATGCTCTGCAAAATAGTTGCCAAAGTATTCAATAAATGTGTATATAATTAAACTTCATTACATCATGCACTAACTTAGATGAACATTGCTTTTCAAATCAAGTAAAATCTATAATCTTTTGCATACCTACTTCCTTACATTATTAATGTTTTGTTTTGCTTAATCTCATCATCACCATTCTTTCTTTCTTTTTCTTTATATATATACATACATACATACATTTCTTAAAAATTGATTTTTTAACATGACTATTGTTTCCTTTTTTTTTTTTTTTTTTAATCACATAAGCATTAACTTTGAATTCAAATTTAAATCTTCAAAAATACTGGTCACAAGAAATTATATAAAAGAATATAAGGAATATATAAGAAATTATTAAGGAAAAGAATATATAAGAAATTATTATAAATATTACACAAGAACTTCTTAAAAATGCATGCATCTATTGCATTAAATATCTTGCTAAATAATTATTATTAGTATATGCATATATATGCTCATTTTTGTTAGTTTTTAATGTTCTGTTTGTTATTTGTTTAATGTTCTACTTTTTTCATTATATTTTTGAAAATAATTTAGTTTTCTGTTGGGTATCAAAGACTGAAAGGCAAAAAGTGTCTTTTTCCTTTCGGACTTCATGCCACTGGTATGCCAATTAAGGTAAATTTATGGATTTTTCCTTTATTTTCTATAATTATTGAAATAATTTACATTACTATTTTATATTTCTCCTAATAGTTAAGATAATTAGCACATAATAAACGCTTCAACCTTGCATACTTTTAGCTCTACTAAAAGCCTGCTTCTAGTTAAAAAATATTAACAACCTAATTATTGTTTCTGTTTTAGAACATTTTTATATTTATGAGCTAAATTTAAATTATTCATAGATACTACAATTTGATACTAAACTTGCATTGAATCCATAAAAATTCCAAGTGTTTTATAGATTTGTAAAAACAATAAATTGACACATTTCTAAAATGAGAAATACTGTTCAACATATACCATATATAAAATACAATATTTGAAAGGTTGAAAAGGCTTTATCACTGTCTTCCCATTTCAAACTTCTTGATCAATTGTAGTCTCCCAAATCTGTGAAAATAATTCACTTATTCTTTCTTATAGTATTTTTTATTGAAGTAAATGATATCATATGCAAAATTTAATTTCTTTGAGTGAAATTTACTATTTGCTGTTCAATGAAAAATATTTTAAATAAGTTTGACCTTCATTGTAAAATGGGGGAAAAAAATCTTAGTTCTCAGTTAAAGACCATTAAATTCTTTTTTACAATCCTTTCTTCGAATTTTTTTTATTAAAGTATATAGTAAATTGTTTATAGACCAGTCTTTTTAAAATTATCGTCAATGTCCAAACTTTGCAATGAATGTCTTGGCTTGAGTTTAACTTTTATGGATTGTCTTCTACAATTTTTTTCATGTTAGCGATTTTATAAACTTGTCAATTAATTGGAAAATTTTAGACTTAAAATAAAAACCTTCTATTTATTGTAAGTTCTTTCTTGGTGTGTTCTAATATTTGTAAAACAAAGAAAAAAAAGTTATCAGTGAAATGAAAGACAAGGGTAGATTACATGTGTTCGTCATATTCTTCGTGTTTAATAAAAGTCGTTTCTTACTGAGGCCTGTTGATTGCGTTTCTTCATCAACTAGCAAATTGAAAGAGCCCTAAATTCATAACAATATATTATATGTAAAACATAATACAATTTTGTGCAGTTTTGGGGCTGAAGTGAAAGGAGATACTTTTAATTTTTAAACTTCACTTTTGTGCATTCCGGGAGGCATAATTTGTATAGAAGTAAGAATCGATAATGTACCTCAATCCACAAGAGTGAAAAGAGCATACAAAATATTTTTCTCCATGATTAAATATTATGAGATTCTGTTAGGGATTTCTTTACATGTATCTATTTAGGTAAGGGTGAAATATATATCTTTTGAAAGAATTTGTTTAGGTTCACAGATTTTATTCCTTTCACTCAGAGTGTGAAATAAAATCTGTGGAATAAATCTTGTCGCTTTCAGCAATTTTAGAGCTCATGCAGCATGAATTAAATGAAAAAAAAAGTGGAATTAGATCAGGAAATAAAAGAACATTGTCGAATGAAGTTAATATGGGCCAAATTAAGATAAAAAAAATTTAGAAATTAATTAGAATTTAATTTAGATTTTGAGATGTCATCACACAGACACACACACACATATTACATTTTATATCATCTATTGTGCAACTTATTTGATTTTCTCTTTCTAACTATACACACTTCAATAGAGTTTGTAATAGATAAATCATACAGTTCTATAGGATGATAATCTGTTATTCTTGCATTATCAAAAAATACTTTTAATAAAGTTGATGATATGCTACTGTTTTACATTGAAAGTAGGTAAAATGGTTTTCATAAACCAGAAGCATGAATATTAAATTAGTAACATTATATTCATTGTCTGATTTGTAAATATTAATATGAATATTTATTAAATAAATATAGTTTTCTAATAATTATTGTAGAAAATTCAATTTAATTATGCATCAAAAATTGCATTTTATTTTTCTTCAAAAAACATTTTTTTCATGAAGAGTGTTAGAGTAAAATTGGGGAAAATAAATTTGTGTGTAATTTCATAAACTTTTACTGAGAACCAATATTTTATGACAATATATGTTAAAACAGTTTTCTAATTGTTTGTTAGGCTTGTGCAGACAAGTTAAAATGGGAAATGGAAACATATGGTTGTCCTCCTAAATTTCCCACAGAGAATGTCCAAAATGAAGTTTCAGATGAGAATGAAATCAAACTGCCATCTGATAAAGCTAAAGGAAAAAAGGTATTTAATTTCACTGTAATCTCTTTTGTTTACATGTGTATAGAGTTTTAATTAACAAAGAATATATTAAAGAAATTATTTTTCTATTTAGATAATTCTGAGAGATCTTTTAGTATATGTGTGTTTAAAAAAATGAGTGAAATTTTGTAGTATTTATATCTGTTAAATACTCGTCGTTACTCATTCAGATATACCATTTGAATGAATTATCATTGAAAATACTTTTTTTTTAAAAAAGATCTCTAGTTCTTACAAGTTTTGTGAATTTGTAAGTCCTAAATCTTTTATTGTGCATTCTTTTCTCCCCTTAAATGGATTCATATAATTAAAATCATTAAATGATATATGTTTAATTTCAGTTTATATTTATTGTGCTGGGTTTAATGAAATTAATTTTTTAAGGTTCATCACTTTTTAAAAAAATCTAATGCAAACACGTTTATAAATTGCTTATGAATTGTAGTTCAATTCTCTTTTCTTTTTCTTTTTGTTTATTAGTCAAATAAAATGCTGGTGGTATATTAAATAAATTACTTTAATACCAGAAATTAAGAGTCACAATCTCTCTAAAAAAACAGATTGAAGCAAAAAAATTTTACCAGTGCATTATTAACTAGAAAAATTTCATAACTAATTTTTTTAACTAGAAATGATCGAAGGTCAGTTTATGTAATTGTAGACAAACTAGAGTTTTTTTTTCTGCATATCTAATTTTTATGAAAAAGTACTAATCAATACTATTCAGTCTTGTTTTTATGCTACTGGTTCATTTGTCAAATGCTATATACTCTATCTGGCTTAAATTTTATCCATTCAAGTTCTTATGATAATATTTTTTTGGGTGGGTTTAGGGAATTTTTGAAATAATTATGGTTGGCAAATATATTAGTATTGAAAAATTCATTTTGTGTGTTGAAGTGAATAAAAATAAAAGCTTTTCATAAAATGGTCACATTAAAAATTTTGCGATACTGTTCCTTTTTTTTAATATATGTCCTTTAAAAAGTTTTTTTAATTAAAAAAATAAAAACACACTAATTAATTTTCTTCTATGGTAGTATTTTTATATTCTTAAGGGATTTTAATAAATATTCTTGAAACTGCCTAAAAAGATTTTTAAATGAAAAATATTATTTTCTTTAACAAGAACTGGCATAAATGTTTTTTTATGCAATCTGCTGTTATGAAAACTTACCCTATTGATTTTCTGTTTGTAATTCTGATGGGTTTTAGCATTGGTTTTTGGTGACAGATTAAAAAAGTAATTATTCCTTTTGTAAAATAGAGCAATTGTTTCTATGTTTGCTAAATGAATGCAGATTTTTAGACTTTATTTCTCAAAATAGTTTACATGTTTAAAAGTTTGTTTTCTTTTATGAAAAAATAATGGAGTCACTGCAGACAGATATTTGATTATTTCTATTACTGAATTAATCTGAGTAAGAGCAAATAATGTAGGCTAATTGACTTTAAAAAAACACATAAAATATCTGTTACATTAAATATATACAGCAGTAGCCAAAGTAGTGGAAACCTTTTGAAATAAATGTGTTTTGTAAATATTCGGTGGCTTATAACAGCAATAATATTTATAGTAAAACCATAAAAACATACATCATTTCAAAGATAATTATGCTCATAATTAAGATTATAAATTATGCTCAATTAAGATTATTTTTATTATAAGTAAAAGTTTTTATTGTAAGTAAAAGTTATATAATATAATGCAAGAATCACATTTTGCTCAAATTGATAAAACATAGCTTTTGTTCATTAGAATATAGTCAATGAACATGAATATTTAGATATCATAAGGGTGGCATCTTGTTATTACTGAAATTCTGCTATAAATGCTATGTCTTGTAGCTGGAGGTCAGTTTTTCATAATATTTATGATTGTTAATCTTGTTTTTTTTTATGTGTGTGTGTTCTTCTATTTTGGGAATTATTAAAGCACTAGCCGCCTTTGGCGACCAGCCGGTTCGCCAGTATTATCGCTCACTACAATTTTCAATTAAATATTTTAAGTAACTAGTCTCTTAAAGGATTCTCAAACAAAACATTTTTAATCTTCAAATTTTGATAGTCATACCAAACTTATACTGTTTAGATCGTTTCGTTCAATTTACTATATATATTTTGCTAATTTGTTGCCATTTCCGGTAAAACTTCAACTTTAATTTAAAATGTAAATGACGAAATTGCAATTAATATTAAGATATTTTTTTAATAAAACCAAGCGTTTTATTTTATTTATCATCCTTATTATTATTTATGAATTATTATTATTATTGAATGTGAGTATTGCAAACAGAATCGCTCGGTAACTAAGTCTTATGTGAACTACAAAATATTTTTCATAATTTATGTAATATCTCAAACAATAATTCAACAAAAATTTCTGAGACTGAACATAAAATTCAGTTTTTAGTTTTGCTTTCAAAAGGATTGAAATGAAATCAATAATAATATTTTGTTCCTGCCTATAAATATATTTCAAAAATTATGAAGTCTAAATTTAATGCAGTAAGGTATCATATTCTGATAAATATTCTGGACACACCAAATTTTAAATAAATGAATGAATGTTTCTATTTTCCACGATCAACTAAGACTTATTTATGAAGTTTTGGATGTTAAAAATTTTGAAAAACTCAACATTTTCATAATCTTAGGCCAATTAATCTTGAGAAACCTGCGCGCTGATTGGCGTATTTTCTTTGAAGCGATCGATGGAAAATCTAAAATTATCCTTTTTTTTATTGAATAGTGATATTCAAATCTTCATAAATCAGTCAGTTTAAGTGATTGGAAATTAACTCTTAAAAGTCAGTGATTTAGTTGATTGGAAATTAACTCTATGACCACAATAGAATCTGTGCTTTCTCTTGTGGTGTATGCATTCTCCTTAATATCTGCTCGAATAAAACATCGCATACAAAAGTACTCATAGAACAAACACATCAAAAGTAAACATAACATTTCAATAGTTGCCAAAAACAAAAGAGAGAAAAATGCAACTAATAAGCAGACGATATTTAGAAAAGTACAGATATTTAGACTGGAAAATGAAATTATCTGAAATTAAAAACACGTGCAGACGATATTTAGAAAAGTACAGATATTTAGACTGGAAAATGAAATTATCTGAAATTAAAAAAACGTGCAGACGATATTTACAAAAGTAAAAATATTCAAACCTGAAAAGGAAAATATATGAGTTATTCCATCAATAAAGGCCATAAGTTTGTTTATATCTTCATTATTTTATGAGTCATTAAACATAAAAATGGGTCCAGGACTAAATAAACACCCTGCATAGAGAGTGTAAAAGATCATAAAATAATTTTTCTTGAATTTATTTTTTAGAAAAAATAATATTTCATATTTGTTGCATTTCCTATAGACACGTGCCGAAAATTATATTTTTGCAGATTTCATTTCCAAAAAGATTTAATTTATTTTTAATTGGAGCTTTAATCAATGTGATGGCAACACTTTGAAAAAAGCTAATTTTTTCCAATGAATGCAAAACGTGCTTAATTTTAATTTTTATTTTTTACGAAAAAAATTATTGAAAAACATGGTTAAAATATTTATTTAAAAATTCATTAAAAATAGAAATTTAATTTTAAGAGTAATACCATTTAAAAGATCAATTTTTGATCTTTAACTTCATGTAAAAATCTTTTTTGTGCGGTAATATATTCGGAAGTTATAGCAGAAACACGTCAAAATTTCGCTTAATTTTTAAATAAATAAAGTTCTAGTTAAAAATTTGAAAAAATAACCCCCAGGTGCACATTTCCGGCCTCCAAGTTATACACGTGCCAAATTTGGTAGCTGTAGGTTGAATGGTCTGGTCCGTAGAGCGCCAACATACACACACACAGACACATTGAGCTTTATTATAAGTATAGATTAAAAAAAGAAAGAAAGAAATAGTTCAAAGAGTTGACTGCTCCTAAAAGTTAGTAGAAAGTTTTGTTGTTGCATGAACAAGACTTTAATTATAATGAAATTAGAACAAAATCTAGAATTCTTCCTGTAGGCATTGTTTCTAAATCTTTGAACAAGCACAAAGAAACTCAATCACTAAAAAGGCCAAACAGGTAAAAACAGGAAAAGATACATAAAATCAAGTGAGGATAGAATAATTAAAAGATAGTGTCTGCATTAGAGAGAAAAAATATCATCTGGATACACACAAAGTGAAATGTCACGATACAGTGTGTGGGCATTTGAATTACATTGAAAGAATATGAACTAAATGTTACAACGAAAGCCATTTTTACTCCAAAACAAGGATCAAGAAGATTAAACTGTGCAGAAGACCATGTTAGCTGAACTGCATTATAATAGAACAGTGCAATTCAGAGTGATGAGATCAAAATCTTACTATTTAGTATTGATGATATAAAATACATAAGAATAATAATAAGAGAAGATTTCTAATCAGATTGATTGCTTTACATCTGTAGTTAGTGTTATGATGGATCATGGATAGAATTTGTGTAATTAATAGATATAAAATCATACTATACAAATGAAACCTTTTTCAAATGATCTTTTCTTATTTATATTTCAGTAGGATTCAGCTCCATGTTGCCATTGTATGTAAATTCTGGTTTCTAGCAATCATTTTCATTGCTATAATGACCTGGAAATACCCCAGATTTGAACCCTAACAAAAATTTATGGAACAGGGTAAAAATACTTGTTACACAGAAGTAACCATAACATTAAAATCCAAGTAAGCTAAACTCAGTGGCACAACAGCCAAGGGACCGTTGACCTATAGCCCGTCATGCTATGGGCCAAGGCCTATAGTGCCCAATCTGCTTTCTTGACCAAGGGCCCTGAGGTGCAAGGTATATGTCCCAGTTAGGTGGTCAGTTTGATGCAGAACCCCCAGTGTTTATTTCCCAAGTGTGCTTGGTTCTCAGTTTATCGACCCATGTAATGGATGAAAGGCTGGCTTGACCTTGCCCAGCTCGAAGATCAAACCTTATTCCTGTGTGTAGGGAGCGCAAGGTGCTGCCACTACGCCACCAGGCGTCTTAAAATCCAAGTAATTGAAGCAATTTTATTAGGGTGTCTCACAATAACCAAGGTCATAATGAGACCAAAAGTTGCTCAATTAATTATTAATTGTCATTAGTAAGAATTTTTGTATATGTCATTGTTTATGTTGATTGAAACAGGGTTTTTGGCAACAAAGGCCATTATCTCCTAATTCCAAAAGAGTTAATTCAATAGATGTTAAAAAACTTCAAAGATTGGAAAAGCATCTGAAGATACTGCTTATTAGAAACAGCTATTTGAATTAATGTTTATCATTATTTCTATATTTTATCTTTCTCCTTTATAACTATAAATATCCTTTCTAAAAATTATTTTATGAAGTTCTTGGTTATTGTGTAACCTTATAGTATTTATCTTAATAAAATTGCTGTTTTGTGCTTAACTTTTTTTAAAGATCTCCACAATTTTAGCCATTACTGTATTTAAAGATGAAAATGACTGAAGTGAAAAAGATAAAAATATGAAGTGATCTTTTATATAATATAAATTGAGTTACAATGCTAGAGTACTGGGTCATGGATCATTGTACAAAAATGTTCAGTGATCCACAAAAACAGTTTCCGGAATTGCTGTTTGAAAATGATGACACTCATACCTTTATGGAATTTAGAAGTGGAAGTGGATGATCCAAAATTTCAACATAGTTCTGAAATAATATCAATATTTAAATATTTATATAATTTCTAATTCTTGCTTTCCTAGATTTGAGTCTTGTTTCTGAATTCTATAATTTTTTAAAGACAATTTTTAAAAAATGTGAATCTTAATTAGTTCTACTAAATAGAGGTAGTGAATGTTGCTTGTGAATATTTAGCTACCAGGGAAAATTGTGAGGATCAAATATCTACATTGTTGATATGTTAGTTTTTAAAACTGCAGGCAATGAAAAAAAATGTAAGGCTGATAGTGCATTTATAGTGTTTTAAATATTAAAGACTGTCACAGAGTCTTTTAATGATAACCTAGGTTCTTGTATTTTATAATGCTTTAAAAATATCTTGATTAAATCCACTTAACATATTAATTTGCATTCATTCATTTATTTATGAAAATTAATATGAAATGAATTATTATAATCACAATGAAATATTTATAATCTTTACTTAATTGCATAAAAGTAAATTTTAAAAATCATACAATTCTTTTTTCAGTGATTTAGAGCTATAAATAATATTTTTTTTTTCTTTCTCCTTCTACTTCCAATGTGATACTGTAAATTTTATGTTATGTTTATATTTTCTTATATATACTATATTTGTAGAGTAAGTTAACAGCGAAAAGTGGAGCAGCTACTTATCAATGGCAGATAATGCAATCATTGGGTCTAGAAGACGATGAGATTCAGAAATTTGCAGATACAGAGTATTGGTTGGAATATTTCCCACCTCTCGCTATTCAAGATCTTAAATCAATGGGTGTAAAAGTAAGATTATATCAAGAATTTGATGATCAAATTTATAATTTATATTTCAGAAGGCATAATGGATTTTCAAGCATTTAGTGTATTAAATTATTTTATTGTTGACTTCTTTTTTTTCCCCTTTAAGCAATCCCCCCCTTCCTTCTGATTCACAGTACTTTTTTTGGTGCTTTTTTTTTATTATATATAATA
>JAPMOR010050358.1:1539508-1622856 GCA_026543865.1 Argiope aurantia | reverse complement strand
ATTCAGCTCATATTAAATTCATTCTGATTGTTCTCTTATTTCCTGATCCCTTTCCACCTTTTTATTTGATTAATTCAACAGGAACTCTGTAAAAATGCTTAAATCAGCAGTTTCCATACTCCTAGTAAAGGATAAGAAATTGTCAAACTAAGCAAATTCTTTTTTAAAGATACCTAAATTCTCCTTACCTAAATCGAATATGTGTAAAGAAATCCCTATTAGAATCTCATAGTATAAATAACCCATGAAAAATATTTTCCTCCTCTTTTATGCTCTTTAGCTCTTGTATTGCTGATGAATAGACAGCAGTTCACCCACGCCTGTTGTACATAAATTATGCCTCCCGGAGGGGAATAAAGCAAAGTTTAAAAATTAATAGTGTCTTTTCTCTCTTTGGCCTGTGGTTTAAAAATAATGTTTGTATGTATATATATATATATATATATATATATATATATATATATATATATATAATAATATATATAATATAAAATACTGAACAGTTAGTATATTAAGTCTTGCAAATTAGTAATATTTGTGTTCCTTAAATTAAGGTATTAAGGTTTAAATATAAATTGTAAGGTTGCATAACTTTTATATTCTTTGCTGTTTCATAAAGGAAAAGATTTGTTTACATTATGTGGACATTTGAGGTAGAAGTATTAGCTCAGAAATTGTTTTTCTCATTTCCCTAGGGTTCAGATTGGCAAAATTTATCCCAAAATAGTTCTTTTGTAACTTCAAAATACACTGTATCAAACTAAATATAAATTCAAAATAGTATTTATTTGGTAATAATATGAAACATGAATCAATTTAATCTAGTGACAGTTTTGTTGACTATTAAATATCTATGAATTAAAAAAATTAATTTTCAAAAGATCTTCCATATACATATTGTGGAAATTTTGGAAATAAGGTGCTAATGCATATGCCTTCCGTATGATCTAATTATGGTTAGGAATTATGAGGTCCAATAATTTTCCACCCTAGTTTAATTTTAATCAAGACTGATGTAAATTTCAATCAAAAGAAAAAAATTTTTATTTGTTTCCAATGAAAAATTATTTATAATCTTACCACATTAAAAGTAGTTTTAGAATTTTGCCTCCATACTTTTATATTTTTTGAGAATATAATTTAAATAAGCGTTCATTCAGAGAATTTAAAAAAATTGAAACATGATCATTTATAGTTGATTTCAACAGTCTGCAAATTATTTTATGAGATGTAAAATGAGAGGCAATATTACAGGATAAGCAGGGTGGGGGAGAGAACTATGTGCGTATAACAAAAAAAAGGCGAGGTAAAATTTTTGGAACATGAGTTTGTAGTTACAAATGAGGCTCCTTAACGTTTTCCTATATTTTCAAAAGCAATATGCCTGAGGGAAGCTAAGATTGATTTTTTATTTAAGCTGAGACTCATTTCTGTGTGAATTTCTAAAAATAAAGAATTGATCATTGTTATTTAGGTCATATGTTCTTCTGATTGAAAACATTTTATATTTTTATTATTGATGTCAGTTGTTTCGCTTGTTTTGTTTATGAAATAAAAGCAAGATATTTATATTAGTAATTATTGTTATATGTATCAGTGTTTTTTTTTTTTTTTTGCCTTATTTTATGTATATTCATTAAAATTATCTGCAAGCACCGCAAGTTCAGATACTGTAATATCTTTGTTCATGGCTGTTTCTTTTGAAAGTGCTAAATTGGTAATAATGAAGTTTACTGAGTATAAAAGACGACCACCCTTAACAAAATGCAAGTTTAATGTAGCTCAATTTAAATATTCAATCCGCACCTTAGAGACAAATAAAAAAATCATAATATGCAAATTGTGGCAATTTAAATATACAACACATCCATCAAAATTTGTTGAGCATTCTATATTTCTCTTTTATTGTTAAATGTGCTAGTGTCTTTAATAAAAAATAGATTCAGTATGAGTTTTGTCTTTTCATGTCCAATAATAGTACTTTTGCCAAAGAAAAACTGGAAAGTCATAATATGTGAATTATAGTACTCATATTTTAAAATTTGTTAAAAGGACATGGGGACAATCATCATGTTAATTATCTTCTGTAATAAATTTCATGTATTATTACTCTAATATAATGGGAAAGTTTACATTAATGAACTTAATTGCATAAGTTTAATATTTTTTATTATTTGATTGTAAATACTCCATTTATGATGCATTAACTTTTTAATTAAAAAATGCTTTTTTATGAGGGCATACATTATTATTATTATTATTGTATGGTGCAGAATTTGAAAGTGTTAATGATCTCTTTATTAGATGTTGAGAAGCTGGTGAAAATAAGAAATTTCAATAGCGGATTCCCCTATAGAATTAGGCTCCCTTGTATTTGAAATTTAGCATTTACTTGTTACAGAACTATTAACTTCTCTAAATAAGTAGCCTCTCAGCCTTTAATGCCCTTATTATTGCACACTTTTTTTTAATATTAAAATTTTATAACTTTAACTTCTAATTTGCATTCCTTTTTGATGATTTTATATGGTAGCATTATTTTTCATCCATAATAATAAAACAAAACCACCATTAGAAAACATAGTCAAAGAAAAAGAGATATTTTATCAACATTTCAATTTGTGAGAAATTTCTTGATTCATGTTTATATATATATAAAAATATTTTGCTCTTTTCAGTATTTTTTGATATAAAAATAAATTTTGGCTTGTTAAGCTAAATGTGGGACTAAATACTTATTATAATTTTTGTATTAATTTTATCTGTGCAGGTAGATTGGCGTCGCACATTTATCACTACAGATCGGAATCCATATTACGATTCTTTTGTTCGTTGGCAATTTCTCAGACTGAAAGAAAGAGGAAAGATCCAATTTGGAAAAAGGTGTGCTAGTGGGAATTATAATTACAACATTTAAAATGTATCTAAACATGCATTTCCAAAAAAATATTCTTTAAATATTTATTTATTTTATATTCTTATTTTTGTTAGGTACACCATATTTTCGCCGAAAGACAACCAGCCCTGTATGGATCATGATCGTAGTTCTGGAGAGGTAATTAACTAATTTTAAAAGATTGTAATACTTTGTATATTACAATCAAAATTATAATCAGTATTTAATTTTGATATTTATTATTTTTTATGATTAGTTAATAATTTTAACATTGTAGCAAATTATTCAATTCTTAGAATTGCTAGGTGCTTTATTCCATATATGATTTTCAGAAATTATTAATTCTGTTGTACTGTGACAGATTTGGTAAAGGAAATTTATTTATTAATATTAAAGGTGTTTGATGTACATATATGTCATCCCAAATATTCTTTTTGGTATGATTGATGGGGTCTTATTTACTTTATGATTTTTTACAAAATTATTTGTAATTTTTGCATTTGATATGTATATGTGTCATTATTGGACTTTAAGAAAAGATATTTTATTAACTTTATAAAATAAATTCTGCAGTTTAATGGTTAAATAAAATTTGATGGCTACTTATTTTAAATATTTTTGAGAAGCAAATAAAAATGCAGTTTTCTGTATATAGTCAAGGTAAGGAATTGATTTGATTTCTATGTTAATTTTCATGTGTTATACAGGGTTATTGTACTGTCTTGGGCCACATTTTGAGGAGGGTCCAGTTTATTAAAACTTTTTTTTTTTTTTTTTTTTTTTGTATAGGAATATATGGTCAGAAGTGACGCTTTGCAGAATGAATACATAAAGAAAACACGAAAAAAAATTGCTTATTTACAACATTATTGCAAGTTCTTTACAGCAGGTTTTATAATAAATGCTCAAAATCGTGATCACCAGTAATAGTAACACAAAGGTGCTATGTAGCTGTAATTGACTTCCAATACTGGAGGTAGCGGGCAGTAGTTAGCTTGATCATCCATCATTGGATGAATGTACAGGAAAATATTATCTGCAATTGTGTTTTCAACACTGGTGAAAAATTTTATTTATAGAGAAAAAACAAATATGCATCTAATGTAATAGAACTGGCAAAACAGTGTTATGGGTGTTTCATTAATGTTTTCTGAATAGGAATATGCCTATTATATATTTTAATGAACAGGAATATGCAGTTACTCAAAAAATTGAGAGTACACCTTACTTTTACTTGATAAATCCGACTTTCATTGTAAATAACACTTTACCATTAAGTGCAAACATGTTTTCATTTTTACACATAATAAATGGTTTAATTTAGAGTAAAAATAAAGAAAAATCAACCAAAAACTTCTAAATTGAAAAGTTTCAGAAGCATTTTAAATAAACATACGCAGAATTTTACCTCAAAAAATTAAGGATATACCAATGAGATTTTTGCAATATCACGCACAGAAACAAAGTGTCACTATCAAGTTGCATGTCTTTTGGCTCTTATAATTGCCTCTAAACATCATGGTACTGATTCTATGAATTGTTGATGGTATATGAAGATATTTTATCCCATTCCTCTTGCAACACTTATTTTAAATGGGTTTTGTTTTTAATTTTTTATTTGTCAACCACTTTTTCCGAGTATGACCCATGAATATTCAATGGCATTGATGTTGGGATACTGTAGTGGTGTGTGTAACTGCTGTTTACAGTGAAAAAGACACCATATTTTGACATTACGTGCATTCTGTTTGGGGTCATTGTCCTGCTGGAAAATGGAATTATCATCTAAACCCAAATTTTCAACACTTTCCTTTAGATTGCTGTGACCATATGGTTCATTCAACTTGTTGCAGAAACTTTTCAAATAATAGGCAGAAGTGTAAGTGCTGAAACTGTGCAAAATGCCATTAGACAAGCTGAATATAAAAGTCACATTGTTAGAGAGACACCGTACATCAGCTTGCAAATTCAGAAAAAAATGTTTGAAGTTTGCAAAAACTAATCTATTAAAGACCAATAACATCTAGAAGAAAGCTATATTTAGTAATGAAAGAAAACTCAAAATTTTTGGCAGTGACAGCCATCGTACTGTATGGAGAAAGCCTAATACTGCTTTAGATCCAAAAAATTACGTCCTACACTTAAACATGATGGTGTCATGGTTTGAGGTTGCATGGCTTCATCTGGGGTAGGAAATTTAATTTTTATAGATGGCATTAAAAACGATATGGTTTACTTAGATATATTTTGCAGCAATCTAAAGGAAAGTGCTAAAAATTTGGGTTCAGATGGAAATTCCATTTTTCAGCAGGACAAACAGAATGCACATAACGTCAAAATATGGTGTCTTTTTTATTGTAAACAGCAGTTACACACACCACCACAGTACCCCGACATCAATACCATTGAATATTCGTGGGTCATACTAAAAAAAGTGGTCCCAAAACTCAAAATTAGAAACAAAACCCATTTAAAACAAGTGTTGCAAGAAGAATGGGGTAAAATATTTTCAGATACCACCAAAAATTGGTCGAATTGGTACCACGACGTTTAGAGGCAATTATAAAAGCTAAAAGACATGCAACTGAATACTGGCACATTCTTTCTATGTGAAATATTACAAGAATGTCATTGTGTTCTCAATTTTTTGAGGCAAAATTGTGCATATGTTTATTTAAAATGCTTCTGAAACTTTTCAGTTTCAAAGTTTTTGGTTGATTTTTCTTCGGGGCTGGATTTTTTGTCAGATTTATCGTACGTCAATTTCTTCTTACATTGCTTATGGAAACCAAAATTTACAATACTCCAGTTTACTCAATTATGGATCTCATTGCTCAACTATCCATTTTGGTTACAAACATGCACAAAATGCCTTGCATCTTTGGAACTCATCACAAACACTCCCTTGATAATACCAAACATGTGTTATTGTTACTTATCATAATTCTGAGTATTTATTGTAAACATTGCTGCAACAATGCAATGATGTTGTGGATAAAGAATGTTTTTCTTTTATATCTGTTCTCAGTATTTTACTTTTGATCATACTTTTCTGTAAAAAATGTGCAGATATGTTTTATTAAGCTGTGCTATCTCTCAAAGTGTGTCTCATGACCATAGAATCACCCTGTATGGAATTAATAATTTACCGTGTTTCCTTTTGATGATTTTTTGGATATTGCAATTTTATTATAATACTGTAAGAGAACAAATTAAAATTAAGTTTCAATTAGATAATTTTAAGGGTATTTATATTTCATCTAAATAATGTGTTATAAAGATAGAGAAATATGTTTGCTTTATTTTTCTACATGATCATTAAGGTCATTAATTCATTTGTCATATCATTGGCTATGGTTAGAAATCCTTATTGAAAAAACTTACTAAACAGAAAAATTCTGTATATCTTCAATAACTGTTGACATTCATTCAGGTTTTACTTTGTAATTCACTTGGTCACATCCCTCTTTGGGTTATTGACACCACTATTTGCTTTTTTATTTATTTTTATTTAAGCATTACTTGGAACTGTGTATATAACATTAAAGCTCGTATACTTTCTGTCCACAACTGTAAAGTATGTCTGCTCTTCATCTTTGCCAAGCTGAGAATAGCTCAACCAGCATTTCTGCTTATGCCATTTGTGTATTCAAGTTATGCTTTATTGAATAACAGCAAGATGACTTTACCAAAAGAGCAACCCCCCGGGGGTACCTCGAAACGAGGATGAGATGCTTCCGGTATTTTGGTTGGATCTCGCCACTCTGGAGGGAAGACTAATAGGTGGGGGATCTAACTCCTCCCATCGATGACGGGACGTACTTCCTACGGGAAGGGTTGTACCGTGGCCGGTGATGGCCCTTAGGACTCGACCACAGTTCCCGCCAATTGCTTTAGTGGCGGTCCGGTCATTCAGTTCTATGGTTTAAATCCGTGTGCCTTCGGGTGGGTCGGAGAGTTAGAGGATTGACTTACCAAAAGAGCAGAAAATTATTTTTCTATTTCCTCTCATTTTTTTAAAATTGCCCACCCCCACACACACTGTTGTCATGCTCTTTATTGAAAAAATATGATAAAGGAATAAATTTAAATAATTTTTTTTTCAATCACAAATTATATGTATTTTTTCAAGTGTGTGTTTTTTGATTAATATTATTTTATTTAGTCTATATTGGCTTTTTTAATAACCTGTGTTTTTTACTCTAATAAAATAAAAACTCCTCATGTGATTTGGGGGTAAATGGAAAATGCTCAATTATATAATTCAGAATTCCTTGTTAACTTTTTAAAAATGAGTTAACTATTAAAATGCAGAAGTTTGTTATTTATTTGCAATACAATATTTGTTTATTATTCAAGTAATCACAAAAATTAAAGTGTTTTAATTTTTAAAAAATGTTGTTCATTCAAGATGCTGTTTATGTATATTGAGTTAATTCTTCTGTTAACTGAATATGAACTACAATGCTATAAAAAGTCATGATACTTTTTCCATTGTTGATGTTATTTCACTTTAATGTTTTTTACAAAAATATTAATTTTTTTCATTCTTTATTACAGGGTGTTGGACCACAAGAATATACTTTAATAAAGCTTAGAGTATTACCACCTCTTCCACAGAAATTAAGGTATATTCTGTTAAAATTTCTGGTGTTTAAGATTTAGTCTTTATACTGATTAAATCAGAAATCTCTTGTTATATGTATACAGAATTTTAAAGTTAGTTGTTAAAATAAATTTACTAAATTTTTTTTTAATTGAGGATTTCAGAAAATTCTTGTGATTTATTATTCACTAGTTGAACATAATGGCTTTAAAAAATAATATATATTTCTTATACTTTTATGACGTTTGTAAATTAGTTTTTCAATTCCTTTTCTTATATTCGTTTTTACATTTATAAACATTCTCACAGCTGTGGTGGAACAATAAAATGGCAATTTATGGCAAGATTAAAATAATTCTTATCAATTGACAAGAAAAGATGCTTCATTATAATAAAATTAAGCATGATCATTTCCTGTTAATTAGTATTATTAATAGTTACTTTAACATAGTTGCATTCATCCTTGCTTTATTACCTACTAAATTATTGGGGGGGGGGGACATTCAGCTTGATGCTTGTAAGTCTTGAAAATTATAGTACCTATTAAAATCAAAGAAATCATACATACTCTCTCAGGAATTATTTTATTTTTTAGCATTAAAAAGCAGTGTTCAAAGGAGATTGTCAAAATGTGAGGAATTTTAATTTATTCTAATGTACCTGTCTAAAGAAACATTGTGGTATTTCTTAAAGGAAATACACTTTTTTATGAAATTTTGTTCATTGAAGCTGGTCTTGTTTTATATAAAATCAAGGCTTCTTAAATTATGAAGTGTTATCCCAAGCAGAAACTGTAGAATAATATTAAGGCTGCATAAATTTTGATTCTTTCTCTTGAATTCATCAACTATAGAAACTGAAAATTAATGAAAGCAAAATTTGTATTGAAGGATTAATTCAAAATTAATTAGTATGAGAAGTTATATTGTAAAAAAAATTTCTGTAATGAGAAAGTAACAAAAACTCTGTTTTCGAACTTCGATTGTACCACATATCTCGGAAGAAATATCTCTAAATATAAAAATACGGTGAGAAATTTTTTTGAAATTCTTTACATGATAACTGCACATTTGTGGTGGAAAAATTTGTTTCTGAAAAGAAAAACAGTTCATCTGAGTAGATATTTTTCTTATGTGCAATCAAATAAATATTTTGGATAGCAACAAAAAAAAAAAAAAAAAAGAGAGAGAGAGAGAGAGAGAAATTATTTCTCTGCAGTTGCTTGAGATTCATTTAAAGATTGAAAGTGTTTGATTCAAAATCATGTTATATTGCTTAAAGTATTAAATGTGAAACAAAATTAATTATTGGTTTTACACAATGAAAAAAACTAAGGGTGCTGCTATATAACAGCACTTATACACTAGCCAGCAAAGTTTCATTGATATTATACCATTTGAAGAAATATTCCTTTTAAATGGTATCAAATCAATATAAATATTTATTATTAGATGCATAATTTTTTAAAATTATCTCTTACAGTACTTTCACAGGTTTCTCTGTGTTTCTTGTGGCAGCTACATTGAGACCAGAAACAATGTATGGTCAAACTAATTGCTGGGTAAGACCTGATATGAAATATGTAGCATTCCAAATAGTCAATGGCGATATTTACATTTGTACGCATCGAGCTGCACGTAACATGAGTTATCAAGGCTTTACCAGTGAAAATGGGAAAGTGTCTGTTTTGATGGAATTAGAGGGCAAGGTGTGTATTTCTGGGAATTTCCCTGATATACTTTTTAAAAAATATATTACAGTGATAAACAGTGTGAGTTATTTTTTTTTTTAAGGATATCCTTGGTATACCTCTCCAAGCTCCTCTAACATCATATAAAACTGTTTATACATTGCCAATGCTTACAATTAAGGAGGATAAAGGTAATTCAAAAGATATTTCAATAATTAATTAAATAAAGATATTTCAATTTTTAAACATATTTTGCTAATTAAAAAAAACTTATTGTTTCATTATTTTGTTTAATGATTCATTCTTTTATTATTAGTAATTTTAAATTGTTCAAATGCATAATTTTTTCATGCTCTAATACCTTGTTTATATATTCCATCAAAAATATTTGAACACTTCTGATTGCTCATAATCTAATGGAATTCTAACCAGTGGAATTCTAAACAGTTTCAATGTTTCATTTTGTATTGAATTGCATAATTTTATTCCAGTATTGAAATCTCTGGGAAGAAAGCTTCTATTGATTATCTGTACATTATATAAGAGGAATAGGAATGTGAAGTTTCAGTATCTTGAAAGATAACCTGCAACTAGATAATGGATTATCAAACCATTTACTTTTTTTAATGGCACTGTGATTTCGTGGGACTTTAGGACTCCCACAATTTTTGAAAGTCCTTGAATTATATTTTACTCCACTGAAGAGTACTTGATTTTTTTCGTTAGGTTTTTGAAAAATAAGCAAAATGTGCAGCCAATATTTTGATTTGCAGAGAGAAAAAAAAATCTTTTAAAAATGTTGCTCTATGATTTCAAATGGCATTATAATAGTCAATTTTCAAAAAAAAAATGTGAAAATTAACTTTGAAATGGCATTTTGTCTCCATTATTAAGTATGAACAGATTTTTTGATAGCTAATTACAATCAGGAAGACTGCTATTTTGTGTTTTTTAAAAACCAGTCGCCACTAAGTAAGATCCCCCCCCCTTTTTTTTTTCAAATTTTATTTTCATTACTTTTTTCTAATTTCAATTGTTATTATACCATCTGGAATCAAACAACAATATTTTTAAATAAGGGGTTTTTTTTCCATTTTATGAATTTAAACATATAGAAAAGTACATATATGTTATCTCTAAAAGAAATGCAGAATAATAGGGTGTTTCATGAATTTGGGTGGCTTTTACAAAATCATTATAAGTTAAGAAACTGGCATATGTGAAAGCAGTTTTCATGTTTTATTAACTTTTCAATTTCTTTTTTCTGAAATAAGAAAAAAGGCAGTTAAATTTCTCATAATTGTGTATGTAATTGAATTAATTGCTGATTCCTATTTCTTTTAAAGTGATGCAATTTGCATATTTTCAAAAATTAAATTTTGTGTTGCCTTCTATTGTAGAAATGTTTGTGCATCAAAAATCATCTGACTTGAACAATTATTCTAAACATGTAAATTACATTTCTACACGCCAATTTCTTAATTCTATAAAGGAATATTTACACAAATTTTTGTTATATCCTGTAAAAATGTATTTAAAAATATTTTTAGGCACTGGAATTGTTACTAGTGTGCCTTCTGACTCGCCAGATGATTATGCTGCTTTGAGGGATTTGAAAAAGAAGCCCGATTTGAGAAAAAAGTTCAATATAACTGATGACATGGTTTTGAATTATGAACCTGTATGTATAATATTTAATAAAGTTTTTCTGTTTTACTATTGTTGCCATTGTTTCCAATTATCAGGAACCAAGCATTAGCTTATATATATATATATATATATTGCACTATTCTTTAAAAGCTTTTACCTTGAAATAAAATTATTTATTGTAAAATTTCACTTGGTAAGTGGTTAAATGTCCATTATATGTCACTTTTACTATGTAGATTCCAATCTTGAATATTCCTGGTTTTGGTGATTTAGCTGCTGTTACAGTTTGTGATGAATTGAAAATACAAAGTCAAAATGACAGAGAAAAACTTGCTCTTGCAAAGGATAAAGTGTATTTAAAAGGCTTTTATGAAGGTGTAAGTAAAACTTTCTGGTACCAATAATGCATTTTGTTTCACTCTATACTGTGTTTTAATATAAAATATTGAAAGTTTAAAGCTTAAAATGATTTGTGTTCCTTTCCTCCCCTCTTCTATTCAATGTTGACCATTAGTTATTTAAAAAAAAGTAGTACATACTTTGTTGTATATTATTATGATACTGACTCGTTTTACTTGTTAATTTCAGGTTTTATTAGTTGGCAATTACAAGGGACAAAAAATACAAGATGCCAAGAAAGCAATTCAGAAAGACATGCTTAACAAGGTATTTTTTTTTTTAAATGTATATGAAGTAATGTAATATATATATATATTGTGCTTGTGTGCGTTAATGATACTGTGACAGTATTATGCAGTTAATATTTCAGTATCTTAAGTAGAACAGAATCAAAATTGTCTCTATTTACATTTTAAGAAATGTTATTAGTATAATTAATTGCCTGTAGATATACAAACAAAGAAGCTTTCATAATAATTCACATTATAATTTGGTTTACTATATTAGAATATTACTATATTATGTGGTTATAATATTAACTTCAAGTACAATTAAACTATAATGAAATATAATTAAAAGAAATAGATTAATCATCAGGGTAGGTACATTAGTGATTAATATTCCTTAAATTTAAAAAATAATTTATTACTCAATATTGAAACCAGCTATTCAAACAATTAATGTTTTAATTTTTTTTTAAATTAATTTTATTTTAGTATACACTGAACTTTATATTTTCCAAATTTAAACCTTTATTCAGCTCTTCATTGTTATTTCAAAAAGATTTTTTAAAAATAGAGTATAAAACAGCGCTTTATTGAATAAAAGAAGCAGTGTAGATAATATTGGGAAATTTAGGTGCTTGTTTGTGAAAGAGTTGTAGTAACATTAATTTTAAGTAAAGAAACATAAATGTTCAAATTTAAAATGTAGGAAACTTTCTTTCTATTATTAAAAGAATTGAGAATGCACTTCTCTTGACTTTTTCTTGTACTCTCAAACCAAAATGGAATGTATTAATTGTCAAAAATTGATTAGACATGTTAATACTTTCATATCATATAATAATGATCAATAAAAAATTTCCTAAAAGCATTTAAAATGACTTTTGACTATGATGTAATTTCACTATTTTTATTAGTAAAATTATTTAGTTAGTTTTGTTTTTGAATGTTTTCTGGTTTCGGGTACGTAAAGTTTAAATCAGTTTCGCTACAAATTAAAATTTCAGAAATATTTAATTGTTGAGTTTTGTGTGTGTGTGTTTTATTTTCTACATTTTCCAAAAATTTATTTTAATTTTTTAATGCATAGATATTTAATAATTTTTCTGGGGATGTTCCAACACTTGTGCAAAGTAAATACATTCAATAATTAAAAATGTATAAAATAGTTTCTTTCACGTTTAAAACGTCTTTTGGTGAATATGATCCCATTTTGGATAATAATTTTATTTTGAAAGAAATCAATTTTATGTGTAAATTAAGTTCCTCTTTCCATTCATAGATTTAGTACAAATTTAGATATTGATATACAAGGTGTTTACAAAGGGGTATAAATGAAGGTGTTACTGTGGGTATAAATGAAGATTTTATTCAAGATATACATCATAGGCCTGAGCACAACAATCCCATTGATTAACGAGCCGAAGGATTCCTTGCTGCCAGAATTCCTCCGGCCGTAGACCCAGTCTTTCGCAGCCTCCTTGAGTTCGCCGTCCGAGTTGAAGCGCTTCCCTTTCAGGTGTTTTTTCAAAGACCAAACACATGAAAAGCGCAAGGTGACATGTCCGGGCTGTAGGACGGATGGTCGAACTGCATCCGCTTGAACTTGGTCAGTTCCGCATGTGTAACCTTGGAGACATGTGGACGCGCGTTATCATAGAGCAGAACTACACCCTCCATGATTAGCCCCAATCTTTTGTTCTTGAAGGACCTGCGTAGTCTTCGGAGTGTCTCACAGTACACATCGGTGTTAATGGTTCTTCTGTGCTCAAGGAATCCAACGAGTAGCGACCTTGGACATCGAAAAAGACGGTGAGCAACATCTTGTCTGCTGACGCCACGGCTTTGAATTTTTTAGGGAGAGGTGATGACATATGCTTCCACTGCATGCTGCCCCGCTTTGTCTCTGACTCTTAGTGATAGCACCAGCTCTCATCACCTGTGACGATCTGCTCCAGAAAAGCGGGGTCTTCATGATACCGAAAGATGTTGAACGCAGTTCCGTGTGCTGGTCGGTCAGCTACTTTGGAACCCACTGCGCGCACACCTTCCGATAACGCAACCTGTCGTGAACAATTGTCCACACTTTTCCAATGCTGACATCCATTATTCGCAGTGTGACACGTCGATGAATTCTCATTGGGTGTCCACTTTGTCGATGAGATCGGCCGTGATGACTGTATTTGTCTGGCCTGGTCTCGAATCATCAACCAAACTCTCACGGCCTGCACGAAAACGGGCACTCCATTTTCTCACTGACTTGTCTGACACACAGTCTTCCCCTTATACGGTGACCATCCGGTGATAAATAGCGGCCGGTGTAACACCGTCAGCTGTCAGAAATAGGATAACGCCGCGTTGCTCCTCAGTCGTCGAATATTGCAATTTGAATGTCAACCTGTCTTCACTGCACTGCCTGTCATTTGGACGGCGCTCTGTATAAGAGCCTCTGCTCTCGCCTGCACATGCGGGCAATGGCGCATGCCCCGATCTACGTTAGAAACTGTAGTCGCATCCCTAAATGTCTCGCTACGTTCTCCCTTAGCGGCATAGGCAAATATGTTAACGGTTATGTTATTGCGACGTTTCGTACCTTTTCATTTGAACACCACTTGTAGAATCATGGTATAAAGAGAACATTTTATCTTTAATCTGTGTTTTCGAATTATTGTATTCACATACACACAAGCAGACATAATTGAAATTCATCCTTTTGCATATTTGAATTATTGCATTCTAACACATGAAAAAAAAAAGACTTGGGAAATTTTAAAATGATATAAAAAATATTCAGTTCAAATGTTTGGTATCTACAGTATTTATTCTTTGTTATACCTTGAGTACTTAAGTACTATATATTGAAAAAAAATAACAGCAAAAGAAATGTATCAAATTCATACTTTTTCAGTTTGTCTGCATTTAGGTAGATAAATTATGTATGTGTTTCAAACCATGATGAAATTCTTTGATTATTATATAAAAGTGAAGTTTGAAAAAAAAAATCAAAATTTATTTGAATTATAGTTTTTAAATAATATTTTTAATAATTTAATCATAATATCTAATTGTATTAAATTTCTGGAAGCCATTTTTTTTCTTCTGTATTTAAAGCTAAATTGAGAGATTGTGTCAAATAATTAAAAAAAATTAATTGCAATTTTTGGTATGCATACATAATTTTTATATTTCTCACAAAATACAAATTAATAAAACTAAGCTACATGAATCATAATATATATAAACATATAAAAATAGAGGAAAATAATACAAGGTACTTTTAAAGAAAAAATATAAGGTATTGCAGATATTTTAGTGCTTGCTAATTATTATATTTGAAATAATTGAAAGGCAAAGCAAAACTAAACTAAGAGAAGCTCAATGAATATCTTTTATAAAATTAAGAATCTACATAAACTAAGTGTATGTAACTGTATTATAAATTTTATAGACGCGATAAAATTATTTTAACCATGGATATAGAAGTAGAAGCATGATTGAAGAGAGTAAACAAGATTTATGGTTTATTTGAATAGGTACCAAAACTTAAAAGTATAGAATTCATGTGGCATATGTTAACAAAATAATAAATTTATTAATATTGCTATTAATTGATAATCTATATTAGAATTATACATTTTATCTGAGGTGCTGTAGCTTGCAAATACTAATAGTTTCAAATTTCTAAAGAAATTACTATTGCATATTATTAATATTACATCACACATACATCTAAAACATTACTATTAATTTTAAAACTCATCTTTTCCAGAATGAAGCTGTTTTGTACATGGAACCTGAAAAGAAAATTATATCAAGATCTGGTGATGAATGTGTAGTTGCTCTATGTGATCAATGGTTTGTATTAAATTCTTATTAATCATTTTTAATGTTATTTATTACTTTTTCAAAGATTATATTGCATAATCCTTCTCTTTGTAATGATACTAATCTCGAATTTTGATTTGTTTAAATTAATGTGGATTGAGCATTATCTTATAATATTTTTATTTAAAACTAATTAAATATGTATAACATTTTATTTCTAATATGCCCTTATTTATATATCATTATGAGTTTGTGATGTTGTGTCCCATCATGGTGGCAGGGAGGATGATTTTACAAATAGCTCTAATGCATGTTGCAATGGATGCTGCGTCAATGGCCCTTGTCAACAAAATAAAAAATTCCAAAGTCTACTTGAATCTTGGTGATATATGCATTAGGATATGAGTTATGGTGATCATTCTAGAACATTTTTTGTTTTATTATAAAAACTATATATATAGTTGGTTGAGCTGCAATCAGTATTGCATTAAATGATGAATCATGTGCTGAGAACTCAGTCAGTACTAAATCTATATTGAGTCAAGCATTGATTAATCTGTGAGTCAACAGTCAGTTTCAGCTCAAGTGAATTGACAGTAATGATTAGTAGACATTCAGGAGCGAGAATAGTCATGCAAAGTCACTCTTCTGCAGAGTTTTTTCTAGCTGCTTCGTACTTGTTGTGATTGTTTACTATTGATTTGTTACTTTCATGATGCTGTGTCTGCTTTAGCTGTGTTTTGTTGTCTATGTGTAAAATAGTGTCATTCTTTAATGGGCTTTTTCGCCATGCATCCACTGAACTGTAATGTTGATTTTTGAATTTTTAAAAAGTGTGTGTGCGTGCGTGTGTGTGTGTGTAGCTGAGCTGAGCTGAGCTGAATCTTTGTATATCAAAATTGATGACTTAAAATAAAATATTTTTGAAGAAATTTTGATAAACTGAAATATAAATTGAAAATTTTTATCATTTCATTTCTAAAACAATTATTCAAAATTAATTTTTGAAATTTAAAATAGACTTAAAAAAATAAAATTATTTAAAAAATTTACAAAAATTAATGTAATTAGTAAATTTGCTAACAATGTATATATATATTTTTAATGTATCCTGAAGTACAAAAAAGGAATCTAAATTTTTATTCATTATTTAGAGAATGTAGTCTCTAATTTCTTTTTGAAAATGTTCTTGTACAGAAGGGAAGTTAATTTTTTTTCACAAGTTACACTGAATTTAAAGTAAATTTCATTCCGAATTAGGAAAGAGATGCATAGAGCAAAAGCAGATGAGTCACCTGCTAATATTTAATCTTTTTCCATTAGCGACTTATAGTCTTTTATTAATTTTTATTTTAGTAAAAATTAATGAAGCAGTTCTTCTTATTTATATTTTTTCTTACAAATGACACCCATAGGTGCATTTTGACTGCAATAAGTATGCATAAGGTTTTTTATGTTAAACTCCTTTTTTTTCAATACAAAGAAACATTAGTTGATATACAGAAACTGCTTTTCTAATGAAAATCCAAGATACCTGAAAAAAGTTTTAAATACAGAAGTTTGACTTTATTTTAAAAGTATAATGTTTAAGCTGCTTGCTACTATATATGAATTATTTCAAATTTTTAAAAAGTTGTTCTTATGTCTATATAAGAATATTGTTCAATTGATCACTTTATTTTGTGCTGGCAGTTGGTAACAAAATTTCCAAATTTGTCAATTTAATATAAAAATAATCTACTAGTTACCTAATTTAGCTTGTTGCTCTTTGAAAGAAGTGTACAAGTATTGATATGTTTTCAAAAATTAAATCTTTAAAAAACTATTTTTTTGTCACTGATTTTTTTAATATAAATATTAT
Organism: Argiope aurantia; assembly: GCA_026543865.1. Lineage (NCBI taxonomy): Eukaryota > Metazoa > Arthropoda > Arachnida > Araneae > Araneidae > Argiope > Argiope aurantia. The sequence goes on along the minus strand of JAPMOR010050358.1, from coordinate 1,605,705 downwards.
GAAGAAACACATTAATATGTACATACTACAGATAGATTAATAATCTTATTTTGTGTGCATTCTAGTTTTTCTATTCTAAATCAAAAATAAGGTATAGAACTTGAAATATGAAACTATACTATGTTATATGTGTATTATTCCTTTAACCAGATGAGAGTACAATATATTTCGAAAATCTTAAGAATTCTTAATCCAAAACTCCCCCCCCCCTCTGTTTGTGAAGTAGCTAGAAATTTGTGCATGCTGTCTTTATTTGATCTTTGGTCCTTTAGCCTACTGCAAGGAATTTTCATTCCAATCTGAAAAAACCATTGTAATTGCAGATTTGTTACTATGTTCATGGACACTGAAGTAAATTTACCCCCTTTCCATTCCTATGTACATTGGAAGTTTATTCATGAAAAATGATTGATTAAAATATTATATCATACCTCAATTTATAATTAAGAAATAATTCTATATCTTAATTATTGGGGATTTTATAGTTAATTATTTAGGAAAATTCGTTATAAATAGTTGACCACATATTTATCATCTCTGTATTTTTGTATTGTGTTTCTTAAGTTTTGTACTTGTGAGGGATTCACTCTTCTTGTTTCTTACCCTTTGACAAATCAGCAATTTTATAATATAGATTATAAAATTGCTATTCTTTTTTTTAGGTATTTAGACTATGGTGAACCATCTTGGAAGAGTCAAGCTTTAGAAGGACTGAAGAATATGAATCTTTACCATGAGGAAGTACGGAAGAACTTCGAAGCAACATTTGATTGGCTGAAAGAACATGCCTGCTCCAGATCATATGGTTTAGGTAATAAAATTAAATGATTCCATAATTTTAAATTTAGTTTTTATATATCCTGTTTTTGAAGACTAGGAATATTAATATTACATTTTTGTTTTTACCCATTTTAAATAATTTTATTTTTAATTATTTCATGATACTGTAAAACTTTATTTTAATGTCATTATTTCAAATACTTGCAATGGTATTGCTAATTGTTGTAGCAATGTTTTACTGATAATGTTAATAGTTTGTGTTCCCATTACTTTTTTTCTGAAATTTAACTTTTGGCTTATGTTTCAGGTACTAAACTGCCATGGGATGAAAGTTGGCTAATTGAATCCTTATCTGACTCCACCATTTATATGGCGTATTACACTGTCGTCCATTTACTACATGGCGGAGTGAAGGGTAGCATTGATGGGAGGAAAGGATCTCCCCTAGCTGTCAAGTAAAATAAATTATTTCTATTTCTTACATAAACATTAATAATTTTTTATTATGTATCATTGGTATCAATAATAATACATTGTAAATTTTTTAAACAATTCAATTTTTTTATCAAAAATATCTATTTTTAGTTTATGTTATTAAAAATTTATTCAATGATTTTGATTAACAATAAACAATATGTAAATTATAACCTGAAAATTCATTTTCATCTGTCTACAGCTTGCTTCATTTAAGTAAAATTTAAAATAAAAGTTTTTCTTTTAAAAAAAAATTGGTGCAAATTGGCCTTTAATACTTAAAGGTATTTCATGTGCAAAAATTGAAAAATTCTATGAATAATCTGTTTTTGAAATGTTATTGTATTTATTAATTATTATTAATAAATACAATCTGCATGTTAATAAAATATAGCAAATGCCAAATGAATGAATGAAATTTTTTTTATTTACTATAACATTTCTGTTACTTTATCTATTGATCCATTGTTATCTGTAACAAAAGTTCATATAAAATATTTTTAGCAACAATGAATAAAGTTTTAATGTTATATATTTTTTAGGCCAAATGATTTGAGTCCTGAAGTGTGGGACTACATATTTTTCAAAGATGCTCCTTATCCTAAAACAAAAATGGAGAAAAGTGTTTTGTTGAAGCTCAAGCGAGAATTCGAGTTTTGGTATCCAGTTGATGTCCGAACTTCAGGAAAAGACCTTGTCCCCAATCATTTGACTTATTTCATTTATAATCATTGTGCCATATGGCCTAATCAGCCTGATAAGTGGCCCAAATCCATCAGAGCTAATGGTCATCTTCTTTTAAATTCAGAAAAGGTTTGTTATGAATTGAAACATTTATTTTCCAATAATTTTGTGTTAATATTTTTATTTACTTTACAGAAATATTATAATTATTACTTAATAATGATATTCCCTATATCACAATTATTTCAAAGATCCTTCAGGTTTAAATTACTAATTCCATCATATTGTTAGATTTTGAGCAGAACTTTTCATTTTGAGTAATCTTCCATTATATTTTGTTTTTGCGCTGAATAGGGCTGATAGATTTAGAAGTTTTAACATAATCATAAATTAGCAAGTAAAACAAATGTTTATAATATTTTGCAATATCATTTTTAATTATTATTATTGTTTACATTTACTGAACTCAAAGGTTATGAGTCCAACATCAAAAATATAATTTGTTCAACAAATTTCCACATTTTTTTAATGTTGATTTAAAAGAAAGTGTATAATAGTTTATGTATCACATATAATAACTTATAGCTACTAGTCCATACTGTTATTTTTCTTTGAGAATATGATGAAGCATTTTTGTTCAGTAATCTATATAGCCCTGTTTCTAAACAATATTCTCAAAGTCTGGCATTGTTTATATGCTTGGAAAAATTTAGCTTCTTGTGAAATGATGGCAGGTATTGTTCAATACCTTGTAAATTTTCAAATTTCTAGAAAATAATGATAAAAATGTATCAAAACATTTTCCATTCAATTAAAAATAACCTTACATATATATATATATATATAAAAATAGTGATTAAAAATCCTTTAATGTCTTGAGTGCAATTGAACAAAAAAAATTAATAGAAAAATATAATAATAATTGGTAATTGTTACATGAATCCTTTGCAAATTTTTTTAAAAAAAAAATCAAAATATTATATTTTGTTGATATTTTATATATTTTTAATTTTTAGATGTCTAAATCTACTGGAAACTTTCTTACACTTTCTCAAGCCATTGAAAAGTATTCTGCTGATGGTATGATTCTGGTTTATTATTAATTTCAATTAAGCTACATATACTAAATTATACTATATATCGTATACATTACTGTTATTTTGTACACAGTTAATTTGCCTCATATAGCTTCTCTTTATACCTACCTTTGTTTAAAGGAGTTCAAACTACCAATAATATAGTTTGAATCTTATTATCCTTGTGTAATTTCAAAGATTCAAATAAAATTAATTTCTTTACTTAACAAAGAACTCAAATTGTACTTATTTTAGAATTCAATAAATTTATTTCAAACTTAAGTTAAAAATATTTAAGAAGATACGATTCAAATAAGCTGCACATAAAGAATTCTGTTTGTATTTTTTTTCTTTATTCTTTCTATTATTTTATTAAAATATAACCTTTTTTTTTATTTGCTGACATAATGTTGCTTAGGTTAGATTGTCAATCTGTGAAAATGGCATGTGCAATAAATTAAGAATTTTGATGTATTTATGGCATATTGCAGCTCCTGCTAAACAAGAGTGGGGAATTGCGATAAATTAATTGGTTTAATTTAGCATTTTGTTACATTGATATCAATTAGCATACAGCATCGGCATTGTAGAACAATTTACATTTCACTTCTATAACTAAACTGATTGCATTCCATTGGTGTTTTGCCTTTTCAAGATAAGATGCATTTCCAAATTCCTATGCAATTTTCGATGTATGCTACATGTTATCAAAATTTTAAAATCAAACTTCTTCCTTTTTTTGCAATTTTTATTTTTATCCTTTGATTAATTCTTGAGATAATATAAAAAAGTAATCTTTATTTTAATTTTATATTTTAAAAATCTTTTAATGTTTATCTATAAAAAAATATTTTTAACAATTTTTTTTAATATTTTGTTTTTTCACACACACACACAAAGAAATAGAACATAACTTTACCATTATTTTAATCTTTGTGTTTTAAGTTTAAAAAGAATTTTAAAGAATGCATACACCTTCAACCAAATGAATGTATCCATTTATTAAAATAATTATGGAAATTTGATTATTCAAAAACTTTTCAAACTAAATTGAGGCAAAAGATTTATTTTGATTTTGATTCAGGAGGATTAATGACAGGCAATTTGCAAAGATACATTTAAATTCCATGATAACATTTCAGTATGGATTTCATTTTATGAAAGATTTTTAAACTATCGCTTAAAAGGGCACAGCATGAGATTATTCACTTCATATCCAAATTTGGTGTCCTCTGAAATGATGGCTTTGAATTTCCTTATCTTCATATTAGTTTTTATTTATTTATTTTGCTGCCTTTCCTTGCCCCCCTCCCTCCTCTTTACTTGAAAATTGGTTAAGCCAATCCAAGAATATGTTGGTTGTGTTGTTTTAAATCTAAGAATTATTTGAAAATATTGAATTAGACAAGAAGGTTTAGAAACTTGCATTATTTTGGTATATTTAACAAATATAATATTTGTTAAATATATCACAGTGGATTATTGTAAATTTAAAATAACTTGGAAATCATGAATTCTTTTAAACTAAACAGGTTTTGATAGCTGGTATTATTACTTTGCAAAATGAATTACTGATTAACTGTAAAACTGTCAGTTGTTCAATGAAACATTATATTGAAATCAAACATTTTTAGATTACTGTTAAAATTTTAAAATAATTGTATGAAAAAAAGGAAAAGAAACTTAATTGCTAATAAAAATTATCTTTATAGTTAAGTTATTTGTACAATAAAAAATAATACATAAAATTTGTCTGATTAAATATGTTGCTATATTTGATGGAAGATTTTGCAATAAATAATTAATTTTAATGTTACTTTTATGTCCTATTTTATTTAACATAATAATTTCTAATAATAAAAGAAATGATAATTTCATATTGTGACTCAGGTAAAATTAGCTTTTATTATATACTAGCCACCTTTGGCGACCAGCCGGTTCGCCAGTATTACCACTCATTACAATTTTCAATTAAATATTTTAAGTAACTGGTCTCTTAAAGGATTCTCAAACAAAACATTTTTAATCTTCAAATTTTGATAGTCATACCAAACTTATACTGTTTAGATCGTTTCGTTCAATTTACTATATATATTTCGCTAATTTGTTGCCATTTCCGGTAAAACTTCAACTTTAATTTAAAATGTAAATGACGAAATTGCAATTAATATTAAGATATTTTTTAATAAAACCAAGCGTTTTATTTTATTTATCATCCTTATTATTATTTATTAATTATTATTATTATTGAATGTGAGTATTGCAAACAGAATCGCTCGGTAACTAAGTCTTATGTGAACTACAAAATATTTTTCATAATTTATGTAATATCTCAAACAATAATTCAACAAAAATTTCTGAGATTCAGCATAAAATTCCGTTTTTAGTTTTGCTTTCAAAAGGATTGAAATGAAATCAATAATAATATTTTGTTCTTGCCTATAAATATATTTCAAAAATTATTAAGTCTAAATTTAATGCAGTAAGGTATCATATTCTGATAAATATTCTGGACACACCAAATTTTAAATAAATGAATAAATGTTCCTATTTTCCACGATCAACCTATTTATGAAGTTTTGAATGTTAAAAATTTAGAAAAACTCACCATTTTCATAATCTTAGGCCAATTAATCTTGAGAAACCTGCGCGCTGATTGGCGTATTTTCTTTAAAGCGATCGATGGAAAATCTAAAATTATCCTTTTTTTTATTGAATAGTGATATTCAAATCTTCATAAATCAGTCAGTTTAAGTGATTGGAAATTAACTCTTAAAAGTCAGTGATTTAGTTGATTGGAAATTAACTCTATGACCACAATAGAATCTGTGCTTTCTCTTGTGGTGTATGCATTCTCCTTAATATCTGCTCGAATAAAACATCTCATACAAAACTACTACATAGAACAAACACATCAAAAGTAAACATAACATTTAAATAGTTGCCAAAAACAAAAGAGAGAAAAATGCAATTAATAAGCAGACAATGTTTAGAAAAGTACAGATATTTAGACTGGAAAATGAAATTATCTGAAATTAAAAACACGCGCAGACGATATTTACAAAAGTAAAAATATTCAAACCTGAAAAGGAAAATATATGAGTTATTCCATCAATAAATGCCATAAGTTTGTTTATATCTTCATTATTTTATGAGTCATTAAATATCAAAATGGGTCCGGGACTAAATAAACACCCTGTATAGAGAGTGTAAAAGATAAAATAATTTTTCTTGAATTTATTTTTTTAAAAAAATAATATTTCATATTTGTTTCATTTCTTACTGACACATGACGAAAATTATATTTTTGCAGATTTCATTTCCAAAAAGATTTAATTTATTTTTAATTGGAGATTTAATCAATGTGATGGCAACACTTTGAAAAAAGCTATTTTTTCCCATGAATGCGAAACGTGCTTAATCTTAATTTTTATTTTTTACGAAAGAATTATTGAAAAACATAGTTAAAATATTTATTTAAAAATTCATTAAAAATAGAAATTTAATTTTAAGATTAAAACATTATTATTATTTAAAAGATAAATTTTTGATCTTTAACTTCATGTAAAAATCTTTTTTGTGCGGTAATATTTTCAGCAGTTATAGCTGAAACACGTCAAAATTTCACTTAATTTTTAGATAAATAAAATTCTAGTTAAAAATTCGAAAAAATAACCCCCAGTTGCACATTCCCGGCCTCCAAGTTATACACGTGCCAAATTTGGTAGCTGTAGGTTGAATGGTCTGGCCTTTAGAGCGCCAACACACACACATTGAGCTTTATTATAAGTATAGATTACTTATTTTGTGCATTTGAGGGGGGGGGGCAATGATTTTTATAATTATTTTGTAAAGCATCTGTTTTCACAGGTCTGATAATTCAGTTGTCTCATGTAGCATAGGATATAAGATGTATTGTGATGGTCATTTCAATATGATTGTTGTGTATTTAAAAATAATTAATATATTTTGAAATAAAACTATGACTAAAATTAAAGTTCTCTATTTCAGTTGCCTTATTTCTTCACATAGTACCTATGATTATGACATATTCGGCTTTCTGCGTCTGTCATCTTTAGTTGATATACTGTGAAAATTAATTTATATTTCAATATTAATTAAACATTCTTTTACACTTACTTAAGTTACTCTTTAAAAAATCATTTGTATCTAATAAAGATTTCTACCATAAAAAGTAAAAATTTCTCAACAATTTTTTGATTTATTTTACATCTATTTTTTACTAATTGATTAGATTATTATTCTCCAGCTTTCAGCTCAGTTTCAATAGATGGACCTGTTTGAGTTCTTATGACTAATTTTAGCCCTTTATTAGATATTTTTTTATTAGACTTATTTCTTTTACTTAATAAAAATCAAAAGCATATATATTCTTGAATTGTAGAAATAACTTGAAATTAGCCTTAATTTCAGAAAAATGAAAAACTGTATGTCATAGTCACAAAATATTTATTTTATAACACAGATTAGAAAATGTAATAGCTCTGAAATATATTTTTATTTGACAGGCATGAGAATGTCTCTGGCTGATGCTGGCGATGGAATTGAAGATGCAAATTTTGTGGAAAATATGGCTGATGCAGGAGTGTTGCGATTATATTCATTTTTGGAATGGGTTAAAGAAATGATGGCCACCAAAGACCAATTAAGAAGCGGCAAAGAAACTTACAATGATAAAGTGTTTGTCAAGTATGAATATCACTTATATTATTAAAATATTTGTCAGTGTGGAATTGAAAAGTTGCTATTTTAGATCACTTAATTTTTGCATATTATTAACATTTACATTAGCCCAAATTTTTTTAAAGATCTTCTGAAATTAGTACTTAATTAACATTAAAGAAATAGTTTAGTTTAATTTTGTTATATTAGTTTCAGATTTATACACTATATTTATAGTTAAACATATATTAATCATACATTATAATATTTTAAAAAGTCATAAATTCTAAAATTTTAATAAATGAATTCTATATGGATATCATGAATCAATAAAATCGTAGTACTTAATTCAAATCTGATTGATTAATATGACGTACTTTACAATAAATTAGAGCATGTGTTAATTCTTTAAATTATTTTAAAGGTTTTAATAGCAATTTTATATTGAAAAAATATAACTTAAGTCATTAGATACTGACAATTTGCACATTAAAAATATAATTTGCAATAAGGTTGGATAATATGATTAAAATCCACTTATTTATATTTGATTTAAATTATTGCTAATATAGATAGATGCTATGTAATACTTTATTTAAAAATATCTTTTTTTTTAATTTCCTAAAACTTTTTGTTTTTGTAGTGAAATTAATCACCTAATTATAGAAAGTGAACGAAACTATGAGGAAATGCTCTACAAAGAAGCCCTACGAACATGCTTCTTTGAATTCCAAGCTGCCCGAGACAAATATAGGGAACTTACTGTGAAAGAACAGATGAATCGAGATCTTGTTTTGAAATTTATTGAAATTCAGCTTCTTCTTCTTAGTCCTATTTGTCCACATTTGTGTGAACATTTATGGAAACTTCTTGGAAAGGTGATTCTTTTGTTCTTTGTCATATTCTAATGAGTTCTGACTTAAACTATAAGCAAATTTTGCTTTCCTATATTTTTCATTCTAAAATATTTTTTCCACTAAAATTAAAGTCTGTGTAGGCAGTGTTTTAATTTCCTTTTTGCATTATTTTGCAGAAGGAAAGCATTATGAAAGCTAAATGGCCAAAAGCTGCTTCTGTTGACAGTGTTCTCTTAAAAGCATCGGCTTATTTCATGGATGTCGTCCATACTTTCAGACTGAGGCAAAAGAATTTAAAAGGAAAGGTAATAAGCAAAGTTATATTATTATTATTTTCTTTGTGGTTTTACTGTAAATTTAAAAGTTTGCCTTCATGCTGACTTTTCAGTTTCATTTATCTCGACTTTTTAATACAGAAAATCGACATTTAAACATATAAGTATTAGAATATTTAAAAATTGATGGTAGAAGAAAATGCCATTTTCAGTTTATAAAAAAGAAAGAATTTTATGACTGTAATGTTTCTCTTACTATTAACGTAAATGTGTGAACATAATGAATTAAATTTTTAGTTGAAGCATTTTGAATTTCATACCGTTTGTGAAAAGTACTGTTTTAAATTTTCAATAAACATATTTATAAAAATATTGTTAAAATTAATTACCATTGTTACTAGATAATCAAATTGAAAAATGCCAGTATCTTACTTACTTTCTAATAAATGGAAATTTTAGATATCATCCTGTAAAGTATATGTAAATCCCAAATTCAATAATTAGTGTAGAGATTTAAATTATATCAAGAGCTAACAGACTTGCATACTCAACTTTCCTTTCTTCTTTTTTCAGTATTAAAAATAAATATTTTTATCGCTGCTCTTTATTGTGAAATCCTTACATTATAAAATAATTACAATTTTTTTTACATAATTTGAAGCAATATGGACTGTCTAATTTTTGCAGTGTTTACTTCTAATTCTTCTCACAATTTGTTTTCTCAATTTTATAATAGAAAGGAGTTCCAGTGACTAAGCCTACACATGCTATAATTTGGGTTGCAAGAACATTCCCACCATGGCAATCTCTTGTTTTACAGACTTTGCAGAAATTATATAAGGTAAAATATATATATAATAAAAAGTGTTATGAATGAATTATTTAATACAGATTTATTTCTAATATTTAAAATTTTTATGTTAAGAAAAATATTTTTTCATGAATTATTTTTAAAGATCATTATTTTGTAAAGTTTAAATTTATGCTTTATTTTAGTTATACTTTAATTTATCCTTTAACTTATTCATTGCTATAGATAAGATATCGGGTCTGCCATTAATATTTGTTGAGTGCTTACTATGAATTACCTTGTTAACTAGTTTAATTTATCTTTCTAATGTTTACCTTAGAGGATAATCAACAAATGCATCCAAAGTTTAATCTTTATGTCATTAATAGTGCCAAATCACATTTAATTGAAACCAAGAAAATATGAAAATATTTCAAATAATTGTAACTTTTTATGATTGAACAAGATGTAAATTCTGAATTCTTTAAAAGCAAATTTAATTTTTAACAAATGGCATTTTCGAAAATTTAGCTCAAAGAAATTTATCAAATTTGAATTGATTCGATTGCTTGTGTGATATTTTGGCATCATAAGATACCATCACAAATTTCCTTCAAAGTTTTCTCTGTCTTGTATTCAAGGTTCTTTTTCTCTTTCAAGATTTAATCTCTGTGTCATTAATAATGCCAAATTGCATTTAAATGAAAACAAGAAAATATGAAATTATTTCTAATAATTGTAACTTCTTTGCAACTGAGCAAGATGTAAGTTTGGAATTCTTTGAAAGCAAATTTAATTTTTAACAAATGGCATTTTGAAAATTTTGACTTCTTAAGATACCATCATAAATTTCATTGAAAGTTTTCAATATACCTTTTAAATTATTTTCTACTTATGCCTAGTTTAAAAACTATGATTAATTTAATCATTTGATGGAAACAATTTACTTTTATAAAAAGAAATGTAAGGGAGTGATCCTTTCTAAAGAACACAAAAATTTTGTGATAAAAATTATCTTTTTTTTTGATTATATGAATTTTTAATTCTTCTTTTGGAAATTAAGATTTTAGATTAATGTATAATTTTTCTTTTGAATTGTCTTGATACTGGTTCTTCTTAGGAACCTGAGGGTCTTCCTGAAAACAAAATAATAGCTGTTGAACTTGGCAAGCTCTCTGAATTGAAGAAGTATATGAAAAAAGTGATGCCTTTTGCTCAAGTCATGAAGGTAAATCCTTTTTATTTTTGAAAACTTTAAGAAAAAATTATTTAATGCAAATATATATGAAGTATATAATTATATTTTTAGGTAGAATTATGAAAATTTTGTTTATAAAATCAAGAGGACTGTAGTCTTAAAATTCTTGATAAAATTTTGAATGCAACTTAGCTTTCAAGAGCTTTTTGTGTTTGGAAGAATTATTTTAAAAACTTCCTTCTGTGTACATAATAATAATGCAATTAATTTTATTAGAAAGAAGAATAAAGTCTAAAATTTTTGTGATAAGACACTAACTGATAAAAAAAAAAAGTCTGGTTATCCATTTATTTTAAAGTGATTTTAATATTTACTGACTTGAAAAGACTTTATTTTTAAATTGTTATTTCTATTTATTTGAGATTCCATTATAAATATTTAATGATTATCATCATGGTAAAACTTTATTTCTGATACTGTTATTATTATTGAGATTACTATTTTGAAAAAAGGAAATTTTATTATTAAGGATAGATATGTAAAAAAATTGCATTAAATATGCAACCTTTTTTTTTTTCCAGATTTTATTATTATTATTAAAATTGAAAAAACTTGGATCAGTTTGTGTTAGCAAAAATTTATCTAATTCAGTTGGATGTGTGTGTACATTTAATTTTTTTATTATTATTTTTAAATAATCAAAAAGTACAAGAAACACATAATTCATCTTTTAAATTTTAAAAAGCCATGTAATTAATTAATGACTACTCTACAGAATATTTCACACAATGCTTTAAAATTTTCTTGAACAAAAGGAATTAGTTAGTTTTGGTTTATAAGTTAAGCATATTCTTAAGCTTTCTTTTTATCATAATCTTGAGGATATAAGACACTGTAACTATTAACCTTTAGTTTCATAACTTATGCTATAAATAATGGAATTGCATTTCTAGTTCTGTTATAATGTTTAGCATTTGTCAGAAATTGTTGCAAATTGCTTTATGAATAGATGATGGCTAAATTAGTTTATTTAATCATTCTACATGGATTTTACTCCTTAATAGAGTTAAAGCTATATGATTTGCCCAAATATTGTCTGTTTCCAGAATTAATAATTATTTAATTGTAAATTTCATTGGCATTTATGTGAATGATAAAATAATGTGTTATTGAATTTAAAAACATAGAACTTAGTTCAAATCAAATGTCAGTTTTTTGCATATTTGCAACTTGAAATTGTTTTGTTTGTTTTTGTTGTCATTTTTTTCTCATTATAATTAGCTAACTTTATAATAAAAAAGGTTTGCTTAGTTTTTACATTACATTAAATGCAATCATTTACCTTTATAACATTCGGCATGATTTAAATTAATGTAAAGTGCTATAAAATGCTTTTAGTTTTGTAATTGTTCATGCTTAAAAAATTAAAAGTATTAGCAAAAAAGTATTTTATGAAGATAAATGCTTACTTTATGATTTCAGGTAGACCATTGCATTAATTATTCTTTTGTTGTTGAATTATTCACTTCATATAACTTGTTATTTTTTTATTTTATTTTATTTTATTTTTAAATAAATATATATTTTTAAGCATATACACATGCTTAAATCCCTTAGATATAACCAAATTTTTAATTTTTGAGTTTTAAATTAATATGTAGAATTCTAGTAATTAATAAGAGTTTGTTGTGTACTTTAACAATCATACTGAAATTTTCTTATTCTAAATGGTGAATTAAATCCTACTTTTTATTACCATATTGGTTTTCTTTTACAGTTGAAATTTTAGACATATAAATTATTTTTAAAAACAAATTGCAATCAATATTTGTGTTCAAATATCTGCATTAATTAAAAAATTTTGATTTTCTTTTAGAATATAGAATTTTGTTTGTTTGGAAACAAATTTTAGTAATTATTTATTTTAAATTTTCATCAGACACTATTATTTGATTTCAGAGCAAAACTTGAGTAATGAAATTTAACATTTTTTGATTGAATTTATATAAACATTTCTTTTATTATCTCTTATTGTAAGCAGAATATTTTATTTTTTATTGTAATAATCATGAATCAGACTCAATAAGATTTTTTTTTTTCCTGCCTATCTCCATACGAAATAGTTTGGGTTCTATACATTCTGTATTTATTTCAGGAAAAAACTAAAAGTCTTGGAATCAGTGCTTTGAACCTTTTCTTGGATTTTGATGAAATGGCTGTCCTCAAAGAAAATAAGGAGTATCTCCTAAGTACTTTAGATGTGAGTATTATATACATCAATTTTACATGCTTGCTGTATTTAAAGGATTTCATAGTCAATCATTTCTTTATTTGAATTATCCTTTTTTTTTTTTTTTTTTTTAGTTAGAAGAGCTATCATTTAAATACACAGATGAATCTGATGATAAAGCACTTGAAGACTGCTGCCCAGGTGAACCAATTATTGTGTACTCTACAGCAGTAAGTGTATGTTTTAATATATATACATTATTATGTAAAGTATATTGTGATCTTAGAAAATTGCGATTTTTCTCTTATTATTGCATTAATTAATCTATTGGAATATCTGATGACAAATAAGCATAAAGTGATTTTTAAGAAAAAGTTTAATCTGAATTCTTTAAATTGTCATTGATAAAGAAAATTAATGTAAAATATTTGTTAAATATAAAAAATTTTAGTTTTTTTTTTTTTTTAATTTTATTATTATTATTATATAAGTACTATTTTTGAGCTTCAGAATTTCAAAACAGAATGATTTAAGTCTTTAAAAAGCTATTCAGAGAAAAAGCAAGGAATCATAAAACTATGCATTTTTACAAACTTTTTCCTTTTTCAATTCTTTAATTATTGAATTATTTTTCAACTCATTTGTTGCTAAATATCTTAATCTTTTTTTAATGTGAAGCTATTCGTTGAAGAGCCTGTCTTGAAACTTTGCAAGAACATTTGTTACTAGTTTTTGATTTGTATCTGTTCACTTCCAGTTAACTCATATATACTTCTAAAATAAATTATTATGCAAATTAATTAATTTAGTAAGATGTGTCTGAATACAAACAATGATAGAGTGTATAGTATTTAATAATATTGCAATAAAAACTTTATTGAAATATTATGAAAGACATTATTAATAAATTGTTGTGTATTTTGTTATTTTCTTAATGTACACCTTCATTATTTTCTTATTCAAAAATGTCTGTGTGCAAATGATTCAAAAATATGTATGTGTTAGCTGTTTGAATTTTTGCAGTCCTAAATTTTTTGTTTGTTTATTTAAAAGGTATGATTGTAATTAATCGCTTCTTTAAACAAATGAAATGTTGCTTTTAAATGCTGAAAACTGTATTGAGTGTTGAACTGAAAGTTATCTTAGAAATGACAAATAGATTCTATGCTATATATTTTAATAAATTAGAAAAAAAAAAATTTCACATGAACAAATTTTATTCTATTGTAATAATGTTTCTTATGTATAATTTGTTTTTCTTATTTTTAGCCATCTGTTACACTGAAATTAATTAATCAACAACCCTGTAGTGGATACATGGAAATCGAACTTCCTGTCTATGATGGTACCACTGTCCCTGGCTTAATTTCTAGAATTCGTAAAACACAAAAAGTACCAGGTAAATTAAAAACTGCTCCTCTGTATCTTCTTCTTTACATTTAATAAGAAATTTAAGCAATATTGTATGAAATATGATAAAATAGATTTGATACTACTTGTTATGTAAGTTATAATTATTTAAATTATTTTCATGAATGAAAGAAAAATTTGGAAAAAGTTCATTTTATGTAAATTAACAAGATTTAAAACATATTTTTAGAAAAAAATATGGATTGCCTTGGGGAATAGAAATGTGCATCTCAGGGCAATTTTTTTGAAATTTTAATTGTTATTAATTAAAAATTAAGCTCACTTTTGGCGTTTTTGCATGACAACTTCCAAAAATATTAATGCACATACCTGAATTTTACACCATTTTAAAATTTATTTATTTATTTATTTATTTTTATTGATACCAATTTAGAAGTCATTCAAATTTTTCTTGAATTTTGTCATTTTTTAAATTTTTTTTATATTTTAAACAATATATATTATTGATATGAAATTCAAACCATTTTTATTATTTCATCAAATATTTAATTATATGATTTTATTTCTTTTTTAAAAACTAGAGAAAGTTAGAAGGTAAATAAACTAGACATTTACATTTTTAATAGTGCTATAATACACCAACTGGTAACTGAAGCAACTAGTCTATGATGTTAGTAAAATTGTTTCAAATTTGTCATTATTTTTTTAAAAGTAAATTTTTATTTTACAGAAAGCAGACAAGTAAAATTGTACAGGTATAATGATATACTTGTGGGACCTAGAACTATTCCAGTTTTGGGAAAAACAGAAAATGGAAAATCCCTCTTAAAAGAAGAATCTAAGTTCTCTATAGAACTTGAGAAAACAAACATCATTCTAGTAGAAAATGGAAAGAAATTCGAAATCGGTTCACAAGTTTCTTATGTAGTAGAATGATTATTTATTGCTTTAATAAAATAAAGGACTAATAATTTTTATTTATTGGAGTTATAACATTTTTTACATGAAGCATATGGACTCAGTGAATAGGAAATAATAATTTAAACCATTACACAATTCCGAAAATGATAAGAAACATTTTTAAATATAATTTATGTACTTCTTGTGAATTGGTGTATTTGTTGTGATTCCAGTTTTAATATTTTTGTAAAACAAATTATTTTAAGTAAAAGTTATCTTTTTTAAAAACTGGAATAAATTATAAGTTTTGTACAATCTGTCATATCCTGTCAAATTTGATTTGAATTTTCCTTGCAATTGATTATCATGTGTTCATCTGTAATAAAAACATTTTAATACTGATGTAATTGTAGTTTATGAATTTCGTAAATGCTATCTTAAATAAATGTCCATATATTTCTATGTATTTTTTAATAATACTTTTCAACCAAGGAAAATTTTGGGGATTAGAATTAGAAGGCTCAACTATTTAATTTTAATTACATCAAATTAAAGTAGTAAATGAAGTGTCCTTCATCAAGATAAATATGTATCTATTTGACAAGAGTAATATTTTATACATAATATATTAAGATCAATGAATCTTATATTTCTGCAATATATCATAATGCTCTGTTGAATTATTCTTATTTGTTTAAAGGAATTGGCATATTAAAATTTAGTGTTAAATAGTTGAAATCAATATTATGTATCATGGGATTCTATGTTTAAAACAAATTTCTATACATGTAAGGACCAAAATTGAAATGCATGTTCCTTATAAATTAAGCAGAAGCATAAAATTAATACACTCAGAAAATATTGCAAAAGAATATATAAGAATAATAATCCTATTATTCTTTCCTATTAAGCCTTCCTCTTTCAAAACATAACCCATGGTCTTAACATGCTGTAATATCTACAGTTGGCATCACAAAACTTGAACAAGTTCCTGAAATAAACATTCAGTTATCCAGAACATACAATATCCCATAACTACTGAATTAGAGAAATTTTACTGTGGACTACTAATCAATGACAGCTTTCTGTGTTCAATAAACTTGCACCTCAAACTAAAAATAAAATTTTTCATTATTAGTGCATAAGACTTCTAATGGTTTTTTTTGTGTGTGTGTGTGGGGGGGGGGGGCTTCTGCTTTAAAAAAAAGATGAAAAACCCATTAGCTAGAGTGTCATATATCACATGGGAGAAATTTTTAAAATTGCCCACTTTTTTTTTTTTTTTTTTTTTGCAGATCTGAAAGGTTAGATTTTTAAAATAAATAATATTTTAAGATTGAAAATCACATTTTCTGTATAAATTAAAAAATAATTAAATATTTAATGAAATATTCTTACATTTAAAATCACAAGCCAAATAATGACAATTTTGTATTAAGAGTGGTATAATCACTTCTCAAAACATTTATGGTTACTTTAATTTTTCATTGCATGCTGTATCAAATTGATGCTTAATTTATTTTTCATGGTAATAATGAATAAAAAAATTTTAAAAAAGAAAAAGGTTTTTAATAAAGAATAGAAAGACTTTTTTCCCTAAAATTCTATTTTGATTTTTTCTTTTGTTATATGTGAGCTTCCCATGCCAAAAACACTTTTTTTTTTTAAATATGAAACTAAAAAAAGTCATGCATTGAAGGGTTAGTTGGACTGTTAATTGTAAGGAAGGGAAATTTTATTTGCCTAATATATTATCCATAGATATATGAGAAATGGAGATTAAATAAAAAATAAGGAGCAATTGAATTTTATTCTTTTTAGCTAAAAACAATAATAATAAAATAATGCATTTTAAATATGTCATAAAAACTCTAAAAAAGTATGTTATTTCTTCAACTGAAAGATAAGGCATGATATACCCTGGCTGAAGTAATACTATTCTTAAAATGTAACCAGGACCAACTATATCCTTGAAAAAACAAAGGGCTACAAAATCTTAATTTTTAATCAAATAGTGATTGAGACCTTCTGTCAAAAGAATGCTTGCCATACATTTATCTTGAATGTTGGTGAGTATACAATGGATCCTTGGTTAACTCCACATGAATGTTTACTGGAAATAGTGGTTTGATTAAATTGGGATTCATCAGTGAACTGAATGATTATTTTTATTTTGGGATATATGTCCGTTTTCCATGCTAAATAGGCTTTTATGTGTTCACTTTCAGTTACAAGTATGAGATCACGAAACCTTCTGTTTACTTTTTCAGAGTTAAATTTGGCCTCGAATTCGTTTTTGGGACGACAACGATAACTTACATAGGATTCATTTGGCCGGCGAATTTCTGGAAAGTACGGATATTGAGAATATGGTTTGACCAACCAGATCTTAAAACCTTAACATTTTAGAGTAGGTTTTGTACACATTTAGGACGGCGATTGTAATTTGTCATCCCTACCCAGAATGTGCAGGATCTGGAAATTACATTGCTGGTGTAATGGTAGCTACCATTAAAGAGATGCAGGAAAGAGAACTTCCTAATAACCAGCATTAATCCCTTTAATTACAATTTTCATTTAGTATTACTCAGACAGGGAATTTAATTTTCTTATATTTTAGAGGTTAAGGTTTGATATAGAAATTTACGATTTTTCTCTCATAAATAAAAGTTTTTATAAAAAACAATTTCTGGTGAATACAGCTCGTCATTTTCAATTTGCTTAAGGAAGTTCAGAAAGAGCTAGGCTCCTCATTTCAGTGAAAGGGGTTAGTTTACATTGAGAAAACAGCATAATTGTAAGAAAAAAGTATCTTTAATTTTCTTATGTTAATCTTCTGTTTTACACTTCCCAAGATGGTAACCTGCACACATGATCATGTGTATGATTAGAAATACTAAAGTATATTATTTTGCTTTATATTGACCTATGTGCATACATTATTTCATTAAAATCTGCCAAATAATTCTGAAAATAATCGATCAAAAGTGAACATTTTCTTAATTTTGAAAACTGTATGTCCCAACTTCCTCAGCAATTCGAAGATATAAGGGGTGGTACATTCCAAGGATGGTCCACAAAAAGGATGTACAGAATTCTTTGCAAGCATAGCATCGTTTTGATGCAGATACCGAAACTGCTATCACGCTGTTTTAAATTAAAGAAATAAATTAAGAAATGGTTAAAATACTCAATTAATGGTCCATTATTACCATTGGATGAGTTGTAAAGAATGCAGAAGATTGAAAAACGGATCGTTTCAGAGTCGAATGTAATAGTTTACATAACATTTTAAGCTAATACAACACATGGTTGTACTGTTGTTGGATATTCAATGCATTCAAGTCCAAAACATTTTATCATTTCCAAAAGATCCTAGTATTAGGAAATTCTAAGTTTTCAATTGAAAATATTTTTACCACTGAAAATGCTCAAATTTAATCTTGGCATTTCAGCCAGAATAATTATTCCTTTAAATTAAATAGATTGTTTAACATTCTCACAAAAGGATGGGCCAATATTAAATTAGCCTTTGGATTCGAGTGTATCATTATTTAAGAAGAGTGAATGACTGATGTCTCCTAACTTTCAAAAACATGCTTTGGAAACAGAATAAGTTATTACCATTGAAACAGAATTTTCAAGATTAGAGTATGGTATTTCATATTGAGTCTGTCTGTTTTACACAAACAAGAAAGATATAGTTTTGTTGCAAAAAATATCAAATAGTTTAATGAAAAGACATAAAAAAATATCAAACAATCAATTCAACTAAAGGTTTCAAGAAAAAAAAATTTGTTTTCTCAGAATCAAAAAAAAAAAAAATGCTTATTGAAAAGGGGAAGAAAAAAAATGTGGAAAATGGACAAAAACTGTCATATGCAGAGCCATTACTTTAAAAGCCATTTCCATTAGATGTTACAAATTTTAAAGTGATACTTTTGGTTTTTCTATATTCATGTGTTTCAACTTTGAAAAGATGGTTTAAAAAATTCATTTTAATGTTAGCATTCAAGTATAAAGATTTATTTCTTGAATCACTTATATCTAAATATTTAATGCTTTATGGTTGAGTTTTCAAATCACTTTACATGAAAGCATATTTTTAAGCTTTAAAATATATTTTCATTAAATAATTTAAAAATTAATAAAAGAATTAAAAAATAACTTATTTTGATATAAGTAATTCAGGAAATGAACTACCATGAATTAATGAAAACTCAGGCTTCTAAATTTTCTTCATTGTAATAAATCTGCATATACTATTTTAATGAAATGAATTGATAACAGAATTCCTATGAACAGGAGAAATGCTGTATTATGGAGTCTCATTGGAATGCCCCAAATTGTGAAAGAATTAATATCTGTTTGAGATTATGAACTTGCATTTGGTTTATATGGTTAAATGTAACACTCAAAGCAAAGAAATTTTTAAAAAGGCAGATAAAGAGAGAACAAATGGAATGCATCACACTATCAGCCTTCTAAAATATGAATACATTTTTGCCCTAATCAATGATATACAAGTTTTTATTAAAAGTTGTTCTATTTAAAATATAAAATAGCCATTTTTCCAATCAGTTATATATAATGTGCATGTTATATTAGTCAGAAGTTTATAAATGTGTGAACAAAAATGTAATACTTGTATATATGATATATACATGAATAAATCAGTAGAGAATTATGCGATGAAAGAAATTATGTAAAAAATAAGCTATTTTGATTGATAATTAATCAAAATTACAAATTTGTTTTAAGAAGGCTCTTAAAAATAGATTTCAATTTTACTTAGATTTAAGCTAAAATCCATTTTTGTCAATCATAAGTATTCCCACCATTATGTTTCTTCAGAATCATCTGCTGTTTAAATTAGAGATAACTTTTATTCTTCAAGTTTAAGGTTCCAATACTTTAGCAACATTAACAAAGTATTGGAGGTGGGAGTCTGTTACAATCCTCCTGCGTGTCATGTGCAAAATACAATTGTGATAGGAAAAGTACAGCATTCTGCTTGTTGTTCTTTACCCTCTATTAAGGACTTTTTCAAAAACTAAGTTTTTACTCTTATCTTAGAGTTACCTTTTCATATCTGTGTAATCATTTATCGGTGAAAAATAAAATCAATTTGAGTAAATTTTCTTAAGTTAAAATGTGAACAATTAATATCTTTTAATTTAGTTTTTCTATAATAAATTCTTGAAATGTACAATGCTGTATATAAGCATATATAAACTATCAGTACAGAGTCTTCTATTTTAACTCGACACATTACCAGAAACTGCTTCTATGATTCAACAGGCCACAGTTGCATTTACATTCTACTTGTCTTGAGATAAATGGAAGGCTTAGTACTCAATAAGTGAGAAAATACATATTATAACAGTGAGTTGTGGTATAAAGATTTTGTCTTCTGATATCGATGGGTAAAATTAAACAATTTCATGGAACTCCAGCCTATCTGGCTTGCTTTTTTATCCAACCTGCCCTTCCGCCACATTAGACCGGATACTCGGGAGTGTATTGCATGTGCATGTATCAGAATGAATTTAACTGTTATCAATCTCTATAATATTCTATGTTTCTGTAAGATTTTTTTTGTGAGTATCATGAAGCATTTTCTTTTAATATAATTAGTTGAAGCAGATATCAAAGGCTACTTATTTAATTCAGCAGAAAATTTAGCATCGCAAATAAAGGCCCTCTATTAAATGGATCTGTTTCAATTATTGAGGGCTATATTTCACATCATTACCAAATTCTAAATAGGGGGGAAAAAAGCAGATATAACACTCAAAATTCTAAAACTTATGTAACATTTGTCTTTGATAAATGTACTGTATCAGTGACAAGTAATTGTTAGTTATTATCTTCAACAGCCAAACAAAGTTCTGATACACAAAAACGAACAATATACTGCATCTCAAACGGTATATTTTGTTTCTAACAACTATATATACTCTTGGATAATATGTATTTGGATTAATCTGAAATGCACACAAATATACATGAAATGCATGCATGCACACGTTGCTTAATAGGAAAAATTAAACTATTTTTAGCTTTGCAACAATGGAAAAACAGCTACTTGATCAATTAATATCTTATGAATATATTTACAAGTCAGAATTTTATATCCAATGTTCCTTTCATTCCCATACTAAAAATAAGGTAAGATTCAATTGAAAAAAATATAAAATTTTCAGATATCTAATTTTAAATAATGCTCCTTAAATTTTTTATTTAAAAAAAATACTTTTTTCAATTGATATCTGAACAGATATTTGATTGACATCTATTCAAATATAGAAAGAATCAGGAGTATTAATTAGTCTATATAAGGCTCAAGTATAGAATTCTTTGTTTCATTTTAGGAATAATGCAAGCTTATTAATAAACAAAATATTTCAAATCCTGTTTGTTTTTTTCTAACTATTGTAAACTACATTTCTATAATTACATATTAATCAGGAGTAATTAATAAAGACTTCAATGAATACAGTACTCACAATTCAAAATAAATTACTCTTTGACAAATTATCAATTCCATTCTCAAGTTTTAATGCCCCCCATCAAATTGTCTTTATTATGTTCAGAATATACTAGACACTATAAATGCCTGATAAATATTTACTGAACATTATTTCATCCGAGTTAATAAGCTAACAGTCTATTTCTACATACTTTGTCTTTAAGATATGAATATTTTTTCAAATCATTGAAGAATGATCAAAATTAATCCATTGACAAAACATCTAGCACTTTGCTACTTCTGGTTTACTTTTTAAACACAGACAATTCATAATATATTCAATAAATAATTATAGCGAATATTTAACAAACTTTCACACCTTTTGTTTCGCACAGTTTGACTACTACTTCACAAAGTAAACCATCATTAAATTTTAGATTTAAAAAAAGAAATTTATATTTCAATTTGCAACATTTTATTTTTAAGTACTATTGTAAGCTATTCATTCATAAGTCCTACGTTTCTTTTTTACAAATTTAATTCTTATGTTAAAATTATATTTGCCTTGAAAATAGCCAAAATATATACATAAAAAATATACTATAAAACAATTTGCTTATTCAGTACTTTGTGCAATGTATATGACGTACATTAATTATAGTGCTTCGTATGGAAAAATTTGGTAGATGTCAATGCTTTAAATATATTAACTGAATTCAAATTCATCTACATAATTTTTAGAATGAAATAAGATATGCTCAGTATGAATGAAATATTTAAATCAAAATGTACTGTATTATATATAATTAAAAGTGATTTATATAATATTGAATAGTAATTTAATAATGAACTTTTCCACCTGCAATACTCACTGGTTTGAATAAATATTTCAAATCCAGTTTATTTTCCAATAATTTCTTAGACATGCATAAGTATTTGAGTACTAAAAATAAAACAAATATATGAGAATGATAAGATAAATTTAATGTTGCCGAAATGGACACATTTTACACTGATGGACACCTTAAAACATGCTAAGTACTAAAAAAAAGTCAAAATAGCACAAAAAACGATTATTTTGTTTAAAAATATAAAACTCTTCAAAATTTGTTTTATTTAGACACCATGAGAACTTAAGGGGAAAAAAAAAAATGGTACACCTGACAAAATGTCAAAGGAAAAAATTTCACCATTTTTTCTTGTGCTCATCCATACTGACACCTCCTGGACCCAAATAAACAACCATTAGTAACCCACCAATCACGGAAAGAGTTTGGAAAAAGTCGTATTTGAGGAAATCCCTCATTGGCTTATAGGAGGGGAGTGTCCACCATGCATTTGAATAAAAGTTGACGGCACTCAACCATAGAACTAAGACGAGAGCAGACAGCTTTGTCTTGTATCCCACTGTGACTAGAACCATAAGAGCTGAGGCCACAATGTTTTGGATGACTTGGACGACGCTGAGTTCTAGCTTCAGGACTGTGATGAACATGCAAACTAAAAGAATGCGCCCACTCAACTGCAGGTAGTTTTTAGGTTTGTTTTCACCAAGAGTGGGAATGCCAGCAAAAAGACTTTTTCCTTCAACTCTTCTTTCAGCTATTAATAATAGCAGAGCTCCCACAAGTGAAAGGTTTCTAATTAAAAAAGAAAAGAAATTCAATATTTAATTTTTAGTATTGCAGTATGATAGCATTTTAGATTCGATTCATCTATATTTTGGATAATTTTTAAATTGTCACAAATTGCAGATAATTTGCCAACCAATAATCATTATAATGCCAAAAATAAACAATTTTTTAAAGCATCACAAGCTGATTATATCTGTATATATGTGCATTCAATAGCACCCTAAGTAACAATATAAACTTTTCATTTCAATCTTAAGATATTATATATAAGATATTAACACTAGAATTACTGGATCAATCAAAATGACTGGTCGATTTCTAGAAGAATTTATATCTATGTTGATCTCTGATAATTTAGTATTAAAGGCATAAAGCATCATCCCTGACTTTCTTTTAATTAAAATTAATTTTTACACTCCTTACAGATTAAGCTCCAAAGTTACCCTTATTAGAAAATAATAATAAAACTGTTTATCACTGAAATGAAGCAAAAGTAGGAATTTATATCAATTATCTTTAAAAATAAGAATTCCTATAGATTGATACATATACATACATGCTGTATGTATATCATGTATGTACACACATACAGCAAACATACTAATTGTCACATTTTATTCATTTAAATATTTTGAAAAAAAGCTATAAGATTATTACATTCATCAATAAAGTAACTACTTTTTCAGTTTCAAGTTAAAGCTCTTATTCCAAGATTGTTTCAAAAACTAAGTACTTATATTAAAAGTTCTCAGCAATATCTTAGTTACTGTAAATTTACTGGCCTTTCCCAAACTTAATAATTTTACAAACGGAAATTACACATAATTTTATCAAAAATCTGCAAAAATGTTTTACTTAATGTGCCACTTCATTAAAAAAGAAAAAAAAAACTTTAGGAATGAAATACATTACTGTCTCATAAATATCTGTCATTATATGTTCAAGAAGTGCTTTTTCACAAATCTCATAAGATATTATATCATAATTTAAAATTTTATTAATCTAAATCAGTAGATATAGATTAAGATTGAGTCATTAACAAAAAAAAATTTTTTTTTATAGAGATAATATTTTTTCATTTTTTTATAGAGATAATAGCTTCATCATAAAATACTTAGAAAATGCAATTAAACTTACCTTAAAAGAAAATGCAGATCCCATAAGATGCTATATGCTACGGTCTGAAAAAATAAAAAGCTTGTTAAAAAATTCTGTAAAAATAGTGAATGCACCAGGAATAAACTTTTCACAAATTAAAATATTGACAGTTTATAGTCCAAAGTGATCAGGTCAAAAAGGAAAAAAGCATGTTAATACATTGTTTTAAAATATCTATAAAACAAGAAAAATCATCATAGCAATATGCTACTGTTATACAATATATAATGCAGATATATTGAAATGCAGAAGTTTTTTGGTGCATGCACAAATGATATTTTAAAGCAAGACCAAAATTTTTCATTTTCTTTCTGATTTAGTCGCATTTAATTATATACTGATGTTGAATTAAAAATAATTTTCTTTACAAAACCCTAACCAAAGATTTTTTTCCCCAAAAAAAATCTTTATAATTATCTATTTTACTTTTCTAAATTATACATATATATGTAAAACATGCTTTAAAGAAGCAAACATAGTTTAATGATTTTTATATTTCATAATTTCAAAGAAATATTCCACTTTTTTATCTTTGGCAATATTTCTTTGTCCAAGCACATGAAGAGCACAGAGAAGCATATCAAAAAGAAAAGTAAAATGCAGGAAAGAGACTATGAGAAAAAATGTATGCAATTTTAGAAAAGAATTTTTTGACACAGCATTTTGGCTCCGCAGAAAAACTAACTTAAAAGTTACAGTGAAGTTCAGTGATATGAAATTTTTAGAGAACAGATTAATTAGAAACTTGTATTATATATACATAAAGTGGAAACAGAATGTGAAACTTGACAAACTTCATCAAAACAAAAAAGTACTTTCTGTAGGCAATGTCAGACAATTAAGTAAAATGATACTGTTTCTTTTATATATATTTTTTTACTTTTTTCCCTCTTTTGCCTGTTTATTATTTTGTCTATATTATATATTAAAAATATAAAAAGGACATAGATAATCAAAAAAATAGTAATGAGATTAAACTAATGAAATAATTCAATAAAAATTGAGGCAAATATCTCTGGTAAATTATTAAAAAAACTTTTCAAAATGTTCTCAAGCTTTAAAATTAACATTTTTTCCATGTATTAAAATAAAATAATTAACTAAAACATAAAGACAAGTCAATTGTTATATAAACAGTGAATGAGAAACAAACATTCTAATAGCTTACCTGCAAGAAAACTATGAAAAACAGAAGAGCACAAGCAGCATCAACTTTGAATCGTGCAATTACCATAACTGATCCAGCTAATTGGCCAACTAAATTGACCAAAACAAAAAGTGATCCTAAAAACCACCCAATCCCCCATGAAACATTCATGTAATCCCTTTGTTCATTCCATTGCATCCACATGCGAATGCCATCCTCAATGAACGTACTGACAAGGCATAGCCGAGCCAATGTGGGAAGAATGTGTTTACCATACCGCAACACCTGTTAATGGAAGAACAAATTAAAAATATTAGTAACACATCGAAAGATTAAAAAAATTTAAATATTATCGATCTGAATTTATCTAAAGCCATATTAAGAAGACTTTAAAATTCACTACATATACAATAGATGAAGAATGTTGATGTTATGATATAAACTGTCATTTTATAAGCTTACAAATAAAATAAAATTAGCTCCATACAAACATACTTTATATGATAAATTTGTAACATATCTCATATAATAAAGTTCTATTTTTGTCCACATTTTTATTAAAAAGAATGTTATTACCTGTAAACAAATGTTCAAATTTTATTAATTTAAAATAATGATCATAAAATTATTTTAAATAAGTTTAAGATATTTTCAACCTCAACAATATTTTCAATTATAAAAGGAAATTTTAATAACAGCAGTTATTTAAATATTTTATGAACATCATGCCGTTTTCAATGGTAAAACAGTCAGTAAACAAGATTTTACTTTTTATAAATACTATCTATAAATTTTAATTTAAAATAACATACATAATGAGTTCACTCATCAGTTCCACATTAAAAATATAAAGCTTTTTGGAGAGAAATAACATCTTATTATACTGATTACAAGAACAAAATAATGGAAATATTTCTATCATATATACAAAAATTTCTAAAAAAAAGCATCATAAAAAAATTACTCTTTCTTTAAATCTAATGAAGGCAAGCACATCAAAAATATTATTTTTAACTTCATAACCACGTTTATCATATCATACATAACTAAAAGCAAATGTATAGATAAAAATACTCAAATCAAATTATAGTAATTTATTTTATACCTTTCTAGAATAAATTCTGAACTATTTAACCTTCTCACTGCATAATTCTTTTATCAAAAAAAAAAAAAAATTTTTTTTTGGTACTTTACATACAATACCTTTGGAAGGAATACTATAAACTTAGGTATTTTTATCCTTGTGTATGCACTGCAGAATTACATAGTCATCAATTCTTTAGAGCACATGTTATAAATAATTAAATAAAAAAGTGAGATTTATATCAGGAAATAAGAAAAGTTTTTTTAAAAAATAATATGGGCTAATTTAAGATAAAAATTGGCAATCATTTAAACTAGATTAAGAGATATCATATTGCAGATGTATGGCCAAAAAGAAGGCATTTTGAATTAAGTTAAAATTATTTTACTATGAGAAGGCATGATTTTTACATAAAAACAAAGTTAGAATGCATTCATATGCACCAAAACAAAAGATGCTTGAAATTTTTCCATTACGGCTTTTACTATAAAATTCTTATAGGTATTTGACATGTGTGAAGTCAGTTGAAAGGCAATCTTGGGTATCTTTTATCTATCTAGATTTTTATCCTTTCATTTGAAATGAGAGAATTTAAAGTGTCTAATTTCTTAGACCATGTGTTAAAATAAGCAAATAAAAAGTTGGATTTGAATCAGGACATAAGAAAAATTCTAGAATAACTTAAAATAGTTTAATTTAAGATAAAAATTAGAAAATTAACATTCAAGTTAAATTAAATTAAATATCATTGCAAACACACATACAAACATCTATGAAGATGAAAATTTCAATACAAAAAAAAAGATAAAATATTATCATTTTTTTTTAATTTTACATATGATGGCAAATATATCTAATAAAAAAAATACTTTGAAAATTCCATGTAAATAATTTTTTTAATTGATCTTAATACAATAATCAAATTCTTAACTAAAAAATAAGCTTTCCATGAATGATTTTCATAAGAATACTATTGAACTTTTGAAAATTTATGCAGCAATCAACAATATATTGAAATAATCTAATTAATATTCATACCTTAAAACTGTTGCAGTTAGAAACCTACAAAATATCAAAATAATTCAACTATGTTTCTTCAATCAATACAAGAAAAAATTGCAGGAGCTGAACTGCGAGTTCAATACAATTTGACTGATTTTATTAAAATTTAATCCTAGTTAACAAATATTTTTCTTAAATGGGATTTTTAAAATGCTGCATTAACATCTGGGAATTCAAGTTTTGCTGAATAAAATGAAGTCAAATTTACTTTTAAAACATTTTAATGAAAGGTCCTTTACATTTTAAAAATTAGCAAAACAGTATATGAAAATTTAAAATATTAAATAAATGTATTAATTTTTTTTAAGATGATCAATAGTAAAAATAAAACTGCCAAGAAAGATTACTTATTACAACTTACAATATATACAACAAAACTTAATGCATTAAAATTACTATTATGAAAAAAGCAAATCAACTTGTTTACACATTCAGTAATGTTCTACTTTATAATTAAATTGACCACACCCAAGAATCTGACACAAATACAAGAGTTTGGAAATTTTAAAATGATATTTTAAGAAAATAAAGAAATTTCTTCAAAGAACACTTATAAGGTCTTTTATTTAACACATTTTTAAGTAACAAGAGATGATAACATACATTTAAAAATAAAACACTTAAAATTCATGAAAAAAATTGAAATTTGCTAAACAAAACACTATCTTCATTCACAATTTTGAGTTAACTATTCATTTTAAATCAAGAAATTTAAAAAGATGTATCCATAGAGAAATTGTGTAATAATGACAACAGTTCAAATCTCAGGCTCAATTATTAAAGATCATACAAATAGAAAACAAATATGAACTTACAATTTTTTTTCTGGAAATATTAAATCAAATAAGTATTAAAATTATATTTCAGGATAAAAAAAAAAAGAGTATTTACCTCATCTACAAAATCTTCAGCTATTTGTAACACTTGTCTTTGGTCAACCCGTGCCATTTTTCACAGGCGAACCGCTAGAATGAAATGAGATTACAATAAAAATATTTAAAAATGCAAAACATATTTTAGACAAATAATATAACTTAAATTTGTTAAGTTAAATCAAAAACCAGATACTTCTTAAAATGTATATAAAATAATTATATTAAAAAATTAATAAAAATTTTACATTAATATCAGTTTTAGTTTTATCTTTGAACATTTAAAACAAAAATTTGATGATTAGTAAAAAATTTACAAGCACAGAAAAAAAAATTAACATAGTTTAAAACATTAGAAAAAAAATTGCATATAATACTAAGTTTTCTCAATTTATATGGAAATTTAAAATCAAAGATAAGAAAATTTTATATTTTTGTTAAATATTAGACAAGTATACATTAAAAAAATACTCAAACTACAAAAATAAATTTATATTTAAATATCCTATGAAAAATAAAACAATCTAGCAAAAAGTTCATAAATATATTTTATTAATTATGCAGAAAATATGATTAAATTATATCATTTATGACTATATAAATGAAAACTTGACAGATCAGCATAAAAACTAATACTCATCTCAAATACATTTACAATGAAATGGTATGATTATATACAGCTTCATTAACAGAAATATATAAAACATTTATATAAAGATAAGAAATACAAAGATGCAAGCACTACAACACAAAAACGAAGAATAAAGCTAATTCCCTATTACATTAATTTCTAAAAAACTTTAAAAAAAGATCAATTTCAAATTTTCTGCATCAAGAAAATGCTAAATACGGCACATAAATTCAATTCTTCCCATATGGTTTTTCTCTGTTAAGCTCGGTTGCAAATAAAATATTTAACGTAGAAGAAAAGAGTTAAAACATTTTATTTTGGTCAAATATTATAGACTAAAAAAATTTGGAACAGCAAAATGTCTGCACGTTTTACTATGATATCAAAAATTCGATGAAGGACGCAACACTAATAGCATTGGAACTAATAGCATTTGGGACAAATTTGAAAAGCATTCAAATAAATAAAATTACATAAAGAAACTTAAACAAAAAATATCGATTTCGCAAATTAAATACAATAAAAAAAATAAACAGCAACATTAAAAACCTTGAAGATACTAACTAGATTAACCAACTTAAGGAAGTAAATCAGTTAAAGGGAAATGCATTCTAAAATTATAAAAACTTCACATTTTTTTTTAGTCTTTGGCATTTTCACATTCCATTCAAGATACTTAATATTTCATAAAAAAAAATATTACTTATAAACTTTAAACCAAATAAACTTGATTTCAGCACAATCAATGATCCACGTATACCTTACAATTCTAACCTTGTTAAATCACTTCCACAAAACAATTAATGTACGGTACACCTAAAAATATATTTAAATACTTCTAATTAACGAAAAAACTTATAAACCATAGATTAAAACACATAAACAAAATTTACCGATTCGGCTTATGCCACGTCGTTTCACGCCTGTAACTCCAAGTAACTCTTTCGCCGATATTGGTTCAAGTTGCAGTTTCTTCATTGACAGTTCGGAACTCGCAGTTAATTAAAATGAAACCGAATAGAACAGTTTCGTTATGAATTGACTTTTATTTCTGAGTCTCTTTTCATTTCATATTTAAAAAATTATATATAAATATTCTTTATAAAGCTTTTAATTAACAATAGTAAAACAAAGCAACATTATTCATTTAGATCACAACAGTATTACTTTATGTCAGTGTTTAGTGATGGTAAATGGCACGGAAATATAATTTGAATTTTTCTCACTAGTGGCACAGCAAAGATCCGTTGCGCCAAGGCATAGTAATATTTATTCGCCACTTCACTATATTTGATTTTGTTCCATAACTGCATTAGCGTTTTGTTTCCATGATGTCCCCAAGATTGGCGCCCGGGCATCTATACCACCTTTCCCTTCTGACTGCCATGTCACTATTTTATATCGTGACCATCGAGAATCACGATGGTCACATTCATATTCTCGACAGTCACGTTTATATTAAATTGATTTGTTTTTCTTTTATTTCATCGCGAAATTTGGGTAAAATCACTTGTTTTCAATATTTCAATAATTCAATAGCATTTTAATAAATACGCAGTCTTTTTTTCTTTTCATTTTTTTTTTCTAACAAGCAAATTTCAATAAAGAGACGTACATCAAAAGTCGTTCCAATGGTTTATGTTTTAAAAAATAAATAAGAGTTTATTTAAAAAGTTCATGAATTCGAAACATATCTATTGGTATTATAATTATTTAAAAAAAAAGTTGAAACTATTATTCAAAAACTATCTTATATGATAGATTTCGTTTGTTGATCTTAATACTGGGAAGATTATTATTTTTTAAAAAGCGTAATTCTATTGGATTTATAAGTTTTGGTTTTATTGATTATTTGCTATTGTTTTTATAAAATCTTTATTCCGTTTAGAAGATTTATAGTACACAATGTATTTTGAGTAAAGATATTTATTTCCTATGAAATCAATGATAAATCCATTGAATATTGACCGCGTACATTATTCCTCCCTTCTTTTGCATCAAAAATTCCTCTTTCATTTAAATTTAATAACAAAGTTATGTGTATCATGCATATGAGATCTTAATTCATGTAGCACAAAGTCTAGTAAGATATCATGCAATAGCTTATTTTCTTTCCGTATTTTGTTTCTCTTGGTTGTAACAAAGAGGAATATAGATAATCTTTATGAGAGAAATGGAAGGTTTTTCATTACTATAGGATAGTAAAGCTTGAACCAATATGAAGATCATTTTAACATTTGATTTGATCTGCTAGATTAATTCTTCCTTCTGAAGTTACATTATCAGTTATTCGATTAAATCTATTCGATTATTCACTCATTCTGTAGATTATTAGATTATTCACTCATCAACTGTGTAATGTGTATAAAATGTGTTGAATATTTTATTAGTTAGATTATTCACTCATCAACTAGACTGTGAGCCATTTAGGACAGATTTTGTAAATTAGGGCCTTAATCATCTATTGGCACAAGATGCTCTACAATACTGCTTCAGAATTTTTACGATATTGCATAGCATTCAGAATATCGTTCAGCATCATAGAGATATCGTGGGATATATTGTACTAATAAGGCAGATGATATATATTACCATTCATAGACAATTGCACTCGAAGATTCAAAGGAACAGTCTGGTATGCGCAATAAATTTTTTAAAGTATCCAATAATTCATGAGACTTGTGAGATACTTTTTTTTATCAATGTGAAATCGAAATTCTTGGCAGCAAATAAACGGGAACAAGTTGCTTTAATAGTCAAAAGAAAATTATAATCAACTTTTTTTATTTCACATGTTAGTGATATTATTGGTAATTTAATATTGCCCTTTCGCCATTATTATTTTATAATTAGCCAGCAATATTTTTATAGATTCAAAAAAATCTTGAGAATTGGTTGCGTTGGTTTAGTATCTGCATTGGATTGATACTAATTCAAAATACTTAAATAAATTGAATATGTTAGAATTTCACAATAATGGATAAACTCTAGAGTTCCTTCAAAAACATTTCTAAACAAATTTGTAGTTGATTTGTTGGAAAATGCATATAAATCAACTCATCTATTCGTCTATTAATTACTTCCAGGTCAATAACTTGAGATCCGGGTGCCACGGAGCAATCGTTAATAATAGCGCCGTCTATTCACTGTTTCTGCCAAACTTGATTACTTTTATCTGCTACATTTGGAGCCTTTCTGTTCAGAGACTGAAAACTTCCTCAGACAGCCTTACATCTTCTCTTGTTATCTTCTCTTTAAAGACTGAGTTTTCAAGCCCATTTTCACGACTAATAACATATTTACCTAAGTTCTCATACTTTCACAAGCTATCAAATGTGTTGAATAATTTATTTTCAGAAACATTTCGAGTATAAATTACAATACATGAAATCCCAACAAATAATAAAGATCCAAATTTTCATGCGTACAAATTCGCGCAATAATCATTTTTGAAGAATAATGAGGTGTTCCTTATCCATTACTGTAATACCTGTTAGCCCCTTTTTTGCACATTATTAATCAGCAGAGATATGGGGATTAGACCTCAATTTCGGGTCCAGACGTCGGGTATTCGAAACCTGATTCTATCTTGATATTTACCGTGTATGAGGACAATTATATGCTATACTTCATGTTGAGAGTTATAAATCGTTCTGCTTAAATGGTGGGTTAATTTGCAGTAGGAGTGTCGGATTAGTAAGATCCTTGTTATCTGCTCATAGTTTAAAATTAGGTATTTTTTCTAACAAAGCTGATATATTGATTCGAAAAAGAACATTAATGGAATTCAGTTAAAATTAAAGCAGATAATATGTCGCTGGTACACGTGTAAGATGTATATAATTCTGAAATTTTTGTTTTAGATACTTTTAATTAGCTTTCACCGATTTGACTGATTGCTATCAAGTGGGTTTCCAGCCAGAGTGCTGC
Source organism: Argiope aurantia (assembly GCA_026543865.1). NCBI lineage: Eukaryota > Metazoa > Arthropoda > Arachnida > Araneae > Araneidae > Argiope > Argiope aurantia. Next base: position 1,572,397 of record JAPMOR010050358.1, on the reverse strand, counting down.
TGACTCTCAACTCAGCACATTTGTACTATTACAGTTGAATTAAACTAGGTAGTCTTACAGGCATTTTCAGAAAGTGTAATATTATGTTAAAGAATTTAAGAGTGACAATGCTTATTTTTTTAAATTTGTATCATATAAAATGTACAAAACAAAAGTATTGCAATCTTGAATAATACCAACTTAAAGAGGTTGACACATTTTCACGCTTTAGATCTTCATGAACTAAAAAAAAAGAAAGTTGAAATTAAATTAGTTTAGCATTTTAAGTCAAATGCAGTTTGGAAATTAGGTTTGTGGATATAGCACTAAAAGTACCAATATCTATCAAGTTTTAAATCAAATTCGTTTCAAAGAAATCTGTTGGTATGGCCGCTTGCTTGTGGGAACTCAAAAGGAAAAAAAAAAAAAAAAAAAGGAAAAAAAGTAAACGCGTTCATAATTATTGACTGTATCATGTTTTGAACTAAATTCTTAAAAGGGTTGATTGTCTATCAATCTGTTTATTCATGTGTAAGTCAAAATTATAATAAAAAATTGTAACAACTTAAATAAATGAAATTCTAGTTTTGAATAAAATTTAATTCCTTAATGTGTATAATGATTGCTTATGCGGTGCTGTTAGTCGACATTATACAATGAAATACAGAATGCGTCAGTTTGTTATTTTATGCAAGTATATTAGAAATTCTATGGGAAAATATTCCCACTGATTTTTTTTATTCCAAATCTTTAGATTCTTAAAACATTTTAAAGAAATGTTGACAAACTTTCTTTTCTAATCAAACCCAGCTCCTCTTGGTGATTACTTGTTTCTGATATTGCGCCGTATATCCAGCCTGAATTAAAAGAGACAGAAGTGTGGGTTAGCAGCATTTTTCTGAATTGGAAAAAAAATTTATGCAGTTTTTTACAAAGCAATGAAGAACACAACTTGAATTTCTTTCAAATTAAATTGGAAAGATTCATTAATTTTGGTACACAATTTCTCTTCAAAACTCACTGGCTATTTCTCATGCCATCTCTCAGAGAAAAGAAAAAAAATGAAGCAATACTAATTTTTCCTAAACAATCGATTTTCATTGGCCACAGGGCTTGAAAATCGTAATAGCCCATTGGTTCTCACACACACAAAAAAAAAGTGCAGCTGGATCTATTCAAAGCGCTGTGAAAGTAGATAGACGAATGAGATTTAACCACTGGAAGATGGTGAAATTATTATTATAATTGTCCAGATAGTTCGCTAATAATCGTGCGAAGATAGCTGAAAAGGAGAATGGCTAATTCTTCAAGAGAATACAAAGTCAATATCGATTTTTCTGAATAGTTAAAAGTCAATTTTTCAATTTAATATTTCCAAGAATCATGTTCTATTAAAAAATCGTTTAAAATTTCCGACCATTTTAAAGAAAGCGTTTTTTTTTTTTTTTTTTTTTTAAACTTTTGTTGTAGATCAGACTTTTCTCTTTCCAAAATACCTTGCCATTTCTTTTCTAAATATATTAGAAAAAATTACAATAATTGCAATACATTTTGTCTGAAACAAAATAAAATCGAAAGTAGCCTTCTAAAACAGAAACTGGCCTTAAAATTATAATATTTTACTATTTTCCTGCGTTTTTATGTATAGTACAGTAAAGAAATTTATGGTGTGAATTTTGTAAAAAAAAAATTAAAAAGTATTGAACACACAAGGGAAAAAATTGAAACCCTCCTTCAATAACTAAATAAATGTACAAAAAAGCTAGATGGAAAAGGAAAACTGACCAATGGCTGCATCGATAAATAACAAAACTACTTTAGAATTATAATTTGTAGCAACAAAGCCAACTTACAAGATATGCAAAATGCTAATATTGCAGTGTTTTTTTCATTATTACATTTTTAATAACCGAAAGATGTTGATGCTTATGCAAGTATCAAGGAGCAAAAGCTTTTGACAAGTCATTCAAGCATAAGATTGCATGATTTCCATATCATATAATAGATATGATAAGGCCTATTTTTTTTATAAGTGATGCGATAAACGATTATTGTGTAAGTGACAGCATCGAAAAATCCAAAATCTGAATGAATATTTATTGATATATTATGTAATATCAAAACAACCTTTCGTATAGTTACAATCAAGAGTAATTTATACCTGTTCTTTAGTTAAATTAGGATTATTGTATTATCAGTTTTAAATAATTTAAAATTGAGAATCGGAAGTTACATGTTAAATGGATTGCCATTAATTGAAAATGGGCTAATTAATGTTTCCAAAAGACATTCTTTACCAGAAGGAAAAACTCAACAAGAAAAGCGTTATATCCAACCAAATAATAAACGCTTGCAAAATAGGAAAAAGATAGGCCAGATTTATCGTTGTAGGGAATTATAAAAGCCTATGGTGAAAGGAATCATGTTTTCAATAAAAGAAAATCTTTAACTGCAATTTTCTCAAAATTTTGTTTTTCAGAAAAATCTATCACCGTTAGCAAGATAATTCAAAACCTAATACAGAAAACTGCCTGAAAGTTACAATATAGATTTCAAATTATATGGGGTATGAAATGAAGCAAACTTTCTGCAGTTGGAGATACACTTTTTCATTTATAGACGTTTATAGTATTACGAATCTGTAATGTTGCTTCCCTGAAGAGTTGGTTCTATCGTAGGAAAGATAGTTTTAATGACAGCTCTATTGGATGCGGATTGCAACGAATCAACGACCCCCCCCCCCGGGCTTGGTGACAAACTTGGCAACCATGTGTCTACTTGGTGACGAATTTGGAGACTTCGGCGACAAAATGGATGATATTAGAATCGTCTGGAGTTCTGGCTTTAGGATCAATAGGAGGCGAGTTATGCATGATTGTTCGAGACCCTTCTATGCTCTGCTCTGGAAAAAAGACCGGCAGTCCAAGCCAGTCAGTCATATAGTGAGTCGACGACGAATTAGTGAGTCCAGTGAAGCGCAAGCATTGAGTGGAGCTCAAGCAACTAGTGGATTGAGAATTGAGTAATGCGCTGAGTCTTGGAGAAAAGTATTGAAGCAGCATCGAGTAGTGTGTAGAGTAGCTAGCCTTATAGTAATGAGTCGGCAGTTGGGTACAACTATAGCGAGAAGACAGTGGAGAATAGCAGACGTTTGGAAAGACCATAGTGAATAGTACGTCAATTCCCTTCTCCTGCTGAGTTTTGTATGACCGCTTTGTGTGTTGTGGTTGTTATTTACTGCCGATTCCTACTTGTGGGCTGCTATTTGTTCTAAGAGTGCTGTTGTGTATTGCTTGTGCACATTTCCGCTGTGTTTTGTCGTTTATCTATCGTGTCTTCGTGTTAATAATTTATTACTGAGGTTTCTTCGAATGTTACACCCTACTCCCACTAGAAGCGAACCTGTCGTCGATTTTTAGTGGCATAATTTTCATAACAATATCAAAATAAATTTAAGTTAGTGGAAAATGCATATTTGCACACATTTATCTCCTCCCCTAATTTATTTGCATTTTAATATTTTTCTCAGGTTTTAGGTCATCTCATAGGTCATTATTGCCTGTAATTTGTGGAAAAAAAAATTACATTGGGGCCTTAGAATTTGGTGTAGAAAATTAGCCATTTTGGTCAAATTTCATAAAAAAAATTTGCAATTCCCTTACTTTTCAAGTAATGTTATATTCATAAAAAGAAAATTTTTTTCACCATTTTCATGTTTATAACTTAAAATGTATCTAAAAATAACGAAAAATTATTTAAAAAATGTAATTTTTCAAAACATTTTTTTTTCCGAACATAATCGGTTATTTTAAAGTGTCATACAAAGAAAGCAATTGATAACTTATTTATCTGACATAATGTACCTGCTGATTACAATATAACTTATTGTTGTATTCAACAAGTTGTATATAATATAATAAGAATTTGCCCAAAAAAGCAGACGAAAAGTAGAAATATTCAAGGAAGAATCTGAAACTTAGGAATAATTCAGTATATTATAAAATAAGTAAATAAAAGAAATTTATACACCGTTAATACGAAGGTTGTTCGATAAAAACCGAGCCTTTAAATTAGAGCGCTAAGGCGTCAATCTATTGACCTAGTCGCATTGACGTTGCATGCCTGCAGTAAACCTTGAGCTTGCACCTGCTCTTTTCTTGACTTCGTTATATCAGTTTGTCGCTGTTTTATGAATGGTATATTGATTCAGTATTTGTACAACGGGCTTTTATATTTCAAATATGTGAAAGCAATAAGTTTGAGTGAAATTTTGCTTAAAATTAGCAAAAACTATTATTGAAATATTTTAAATATTAAGGAAAACTTTGGAGGTCCAATAGTTTTAGGACAGAAAAATGCAGCAGAAGGGGGTAGGGGAGAAAGGGTAAAAAAATAGACATCTACAATGCACGTGCTTTAATCCTTTGCATCTGTAATCTTCATAAAAATAAAATGTAAATGCCTAGTTTTTCTGTCTTGTTGTGGTCCCGATCTCGCTCTGAATTTTCCTGTTTGTAACTTAGAATTACATTTTAGATTTATCTCTACTAATAATAAAGATGAATGTGTGTGTGAGTGTTTTCTATCCTTGTGCCTGGAGCTGTACAGTCCAAAGGCCAGGTCGTTTGATCTGTAACTACCAAATAGGGCATCTATATAAATATATATATAAATAAATTTTAATAAAAATATTAATTAATTAAAAATTAAACTGAATTTTGAATTTTTTTACGATAACTTTTGAAAATATTATTGCACAAAAATAAATTTTATATTATTCCAAAATTTAAGAAAAAATCTTTACTGATACAAATTAATTATATTCTGGCAAATTATTCATGAATTTTGGCAATACGAATATAAACGGGAAGTTATTATATAGTGGAGTTTAAAAGATAGCTAAGCTACACAATTATGTTTTCAAGAGGGTTATGATGTCATGGTACTGGTCTCCATAAAAAAGTAATTTCATATATGCAATGAATCGAACATATTTCAGACAATTAAAATAACATAGCTTTAATATTGACAATTTGACGGAATCGTACACATGAAATTATATCTAAACGATTTAACTGAAATTAAATATAACCAATATCTCCTGCTAACTAAGTGGTCGCCAAATATTTTAAATATTATAAATGACCAATAAAGAAATAAATTATTTTTCGCTTCCAAAGATTAAAACTAAATAAATAATAAATAATTGAAATTTCACTTATTTTTTTACTAATTTTAATTTATTTCTTTTGGAAAGGGACCAAGAAATTACTTATTTTTATGAAGTATTCAACACTCTTTTAATACTAAGAATATTTTTTAAGTGTTCTATTTAATTTTTAATAAAAAAAACAAATAATTATTCAGAATAATTAACCATTTCAAGAACATTGGTAGCATGGATAGTTTAAACAGGGATTAATTTTTTTTGTTGTTTAAAATATAATATAATTATGTCGAGATTTATAAATGCATTTTTCAGAGGTGTTTATTACTTAAGTATTCTAAGCTCTAGAAAATATGGCAGACGAAAGAATTTTTGAACACTACATATCAAATATTTAACATTTTTTGGACTCATTCCTTTTATTTCTTTTCCAAATTTTCTTCCAAATGGGTTCATTATGATCCGCTTCATTACTGCATCAAATAAAAACTGTGCAAAATATTTTTGAAAGATAATATTTCTTTTTTACGTTGTAGATAAATTATTTTTCTACATTATATTAATTTCATTATCAAACTATCTATCATAGACTTTTTTTATTAAAAAATAGTAATAAGAATACCATGAAAGAGATCTAGAAATATTTTATGATAGTAATGAAGAAGGGCATTATTATTTTTTTTTCATTACAGCCAGTCATCTTATTACCACAGAATTAAGCCGTATAAACAGGAATTGGATGAAGAATGGCTATTTGCTTTTCACAGATTTTTAACTAAGAAGGGAAAAAATTGACTTTGATCTCATTTTTAGACAAACAAGATAAGTGAGGAAGAATAATTTTAGAGAATATTGTATAATTATAAAATTCATGACACTACTTATCTTATCTATACATTAATTAAAAAATAAATTTAGTGAAATCAATCTTTCAACATAACATACATAATTTTCAGGAAATGCATCCAATTACTTTTATCTTAAACGCATAAAAATACTATTAGTATATATTTTTTAAATCTTAATTATTTCATTTTTCTTGAATACTCTATTTGTAATTAACCTGAAAAACAACATATTAATGTTTTGCAGTGTAAGATTGCAAGGTTCCTCGAATTATCAATTTCTTTAAGTTCTAAAAAAGCATATACAGTCAAACCTCACTTAACAAGCACTTTGCATAACGAACTAAATAAAATGGGAAGAAAAGTGACTCGCTTAAGAAGTGATTTTTCACAGAATGAGTGGTGAGGAAACAACATGATGTCACATGCTGAATTGACCTGTGTCAGTCTGAGTTGAGCGACTGCTAAAAGACAACCCTTGTGTCTAGATGGAAACAATTTTAGCCGATTAGCATTGTCGAACGAGACTCCGAAGGGCTTGTGCAAATCCATATGTTTAGCTTACGAGATTTTGCATATGGCCTAAATGTGGATAACAACAACATTGATGAGCCTGTATAGTCAAAAGTACCTAAGAACTTATGAAGCTGCATTCTATGTCACAGTAAAAAGCTGCAGAGATTTCGTTAGGAGAAGAGGAAATAATAGATCCAGCAGAGTAACAACCGTCTAGTGAAATAAGGGAGATGGTAAAAGCGTGGGGAATTATTGCATTAAATTGTTGAGAAAAATCACCCAAATAAGGCAAATATTATCCATACCTCAAATTCATTTATTTAATGCTGTGTTTCATTTTCGCCAAATTTTGAAACGTAGCCGAAAATAAGTATCTTTAGATAATTTTTTTGTAAAAAAAAAAAAAAAAAAAAAAGGTTGTATTATAAATAATAAATTATATTATTATAAATTCATCTGAGTATTTTTTTTTTCGGAATGGTACGCATTCTCTTATTTTACATGTATTCTTATGGAAAAAAATTGATTGGCTTTAGTTTTACATTATGAATAAGATTCATGAACGGATTATACCCACTACGCGAATTCCACGTTGGATTAAAATTTGAATTGACATCATAAAATACGCCAAAAAGTACTATATGATTCAGAGTTTATGTATTCAGCCTAAATTAGAAGCACCACTTAAAAAAATAAGTTGGAAAAGTCTTCTTGGAATTTTCTCGCATTCTCTTCAACGGTGGTGTTATCCTTCTTTCTTCCGTATGGCCAAGGCAACATAAATTGAACATTCGCATTCCATAACATTCCGAATCTTGAGTAAAGTGACAGAGTCCTATACATGATCGTTTTGTGCTTCATGGTATAAAGAAGAAATTGGGTATTCATTTTTGATGACTTTGCAACTCGTTTAATCAAACCCAAATTTAATACCGGGCAAAAATTTTAACAAAAAGATCACATGCAAAATTTTATTTAATCAGTGCATTTCATTTGTGAATGTATATGCATGAAAATGTACGGATTGATAGATTGTCAACCTGTAGACTGATTTGGTTCAAAATTTGATACGGATCTGTACCTTAGATAAATTGTGAATCAAATTTTATCCATTTAGCTCTTTATGCCTGTAATTTTTAGTGCAGATCAATATAAGATTTCAAGCTAAATCCATCAAAGGTTGATCGTTTAATAGTCTGTACATCCCCAAACATGTTAACGAGATAACTAAAAAATGCAACGATCCAGATAAAGCAATTTGATGCAAAGATTTAAAGTCTAAAGGGAGGCCGGGATAGCCTCCCTTTAGACTTTAAATCTGGTAGGGCGTTGGAATCGCGTCTCTGGGGTTGCGAGTGTAACCCCGCCGGGCGAAGACTCTCCGTGAGTGTGGTGGCTGGCGCAAGTATAAATATGTCGTAGTCACAAACTCCTCCATGTCGAGTGTAATACCACGGGGGGTCTTGGATCAGGGGTGATCGTTCTCTGATTTAGGTCTAAATTACGATCTGTGGATGAATGAATGAAATGCATGAATGAAGTCCGACCCGTGAAAAGAGTTGTGACGTGTGTGTAGCTAAGTCGTACTCTTGGCCCAAATGGCGCTACTGAAAAAAACGAAAGCACCTTTGACTTAAAATCGCTGACTTCTAAAGTCAGTGGGCTGTCTATGACAAGTGCCATTAGAAACAACAACAGAATCTAAAGTGTAGATTTTTATCAAATTTTGAAGTAATCCGCCAAAGGACTGACTGTCTGTCTGGCTATATATTCGCAATCATTTAAACGTGATGACTCAAAACAGCACTAATTTAGTGAAATGATAAATTCACTATGCGATCGCGTTTCTAAAATCTCAGTTTTACATAAAATTTTGGTCTTAATTGGTTGGAAAAAAGGCGACCAAAACACATTTTCACTTCGGACTATTTATCTGAACTACCAAAATACTCTATCATACTTAAAAGCACAAAATGCTCATATGTGGGACTGTAAAAATAAAAATATGAGCATTCGTATTTACAACCTTGCCGACGTTTTATATGTAGAAGGGATAGCATCTTTATTAAGGAATAAATGAGAAAGTTTGGGGAAGGCCACTCCTTTTGGTTATTGCAAATTCAAATTTAATAATCGGGAGGAGACTACCTCTTGAACCCTGTCATTTTCCCATTCTACAATTTCGAGGCTCCAATCTAATTTTAGAATCCAACACATGTCTTACAAGAGAAAAAAGAACGTATAACGTTAGTATAACTTGGCATTATTTAAAAAAATGTGAAAATGGCATGATAATTATATTTATTACATGTTTCAGATGTAGCATGAATTGATTCTAATGTAACAAAAATATTTATCTGTATTAAAGATTATGGGGAAAAAAACTAATAAAAGAAATTCCAAAACAATGAAAAATGTAAGCTATTATGTAGATATAAGCATATTACTTTAGATATAAGCATATTACTGTAGATATAAGCATATTAAAGATTAAGACATATAATATTTCATTTTGTTATTACTTTCATTAGTTTTTCTTCAGTTGGATTCATTCACGTTTCATATATATTACTAAGAATTCCACACAAAAAAATCGTTTAAAAATAAATTTTGCAATTTTATTTAAAAAAAAAATTCGCACATTTTCCCCAATAAATTTAATAAAAACAATTTTTAAAAGCAAAGTCATTAAATTATTTAAAATACAACTCTTCTCTAAGATATTCCGGTTATTTCCTTTTATTCATTATCTAAATTTATAATAAAACTCAATGTGTGTGTGTTGGTGCTCTACAGGCCTACCTATCAAATTTGGTACATGTAAACCTTGGAGGTCGGGAATGTGCACCTCGGGTCCCTTTTTTTGAATTTTTAATTAGAATTTTAATTATTAATTAAAAACTAACTTTTCCGCCAAAAAAAATCTTCATTTCCCAACGCCAAATAAGTAAGGCTTCAGTTTTTTCCCCCACGTTAATGAAGTCAGGCTTAACATGTTTTCGATCGATTATTTCAAAAGATTCTGTTTATTTTCTTAATGTTTCAGGCATTTAAAATTAAACATTGTTAATTAATCGATCTTTCAGATTTATTCTGAAGTACTTTTGAATTAAAATAAACAGAATAAAGGAAATTAAAATTTTCTAATCTACATAGCGTTACCCCAACTGGCGTAGAAAAATTCACGCATTTGCGTTACCAAAACTAGCTTTGAAAATTCACGCATGCGCATTGTGTTCTGATTGTTTACAACCATTTTCAATGAATTCGGACTTGATTTACATTATTTTTAGGTTAATTGTTTGCTTTTGTAATTAAATTGTATTTATGTTAGTTATATGTTTTTTGTATATGCTTATAGTTATAAGTACATCGTTTTTGTAAGTAGTTTTTTAACCTGTTTTCGACCGATTATTTTAAACGACTCTATTTATTTTCTTAACGTTTGATGCATTTAAAACGAAATATTGTTAATTCATCGATCTGTTCATAAAGAATCTGAGAAAATTTTGTGGAAAAATTCGTGAGATATTATATAAATTAAGAAATATATTCTTTAGTGCCCATAAAGTTTAAATGCTCAGTGACTCTGTTTTCAGAAATCATATTATAAAAAAAATGCTTTGTTTCAGTAAAAAATATCATTGTATTAATTGCAGTTTAATCGTTTCCACTTTAATTTAAAGTATAAATTCTATGGGAGCTAACAGAAAATTAGAGAAATATATACACTGGTGTGCAAAACTTAAGCAAAAGGTATGTTTTTTGCCATAACTTCACGAGAAATCATCTGAGAGACATGAAATTCAGAAATGAGATACAGCATTTTGTTCTGAAAGAATGACGAAAGCATAGTTGCGCAGAAATGAATACAATGCATACAGTATGGAATCAAACAAAAAAGGCTTTATTGAACTCATAGTATCGTTACACATGATTGTCTGTCCAAGAGGAAGAACAGCAAGCAGATGTCCCTTAGTATGGGATATGCCCTCCCCTTATTGCAATGGTTGCTTCGCACAGTCTCCCCATACTCAGCACCAGATTGTCCAACAGTTCTTGAGGTAAGAGTGCCCATTCCTCAATCAGCATCTGTTTCAGTTGTCAGGTGTTCCCAGGAGGATGTAATCGTGCCGCAAGGCGTCTCCCCAAAGCATCCTACTCATGTTCTATCGGATTTAAATCAGGGGAGCACGCCGGCCAATCCATTCGAGTGATATCTTCACTTTCCAGGAGCTCCTCAACAGCAGGAGTCCTGTGTGGCCGTGCATTGTCATCCTTAAAAACGAAGTCTGATCCAATGGCACCTCTGAACAGACGCACATGGGGAAGGATCACCTCCTGACAATAGCGATCTCCAGTTACAGAACCTCTGTCGAAAACGTGGAGCTCAGTCCGCCCGTTCATCATAATGCCTCCCCAGACGACAACTCCAGGACCACCGAAACGGTCTCTTTCCGTGATGTTACAAGCGATTCTCAATGCCAGTTGATTTGGAGAGAGGTCGGGACACGGTTTCATCCCAGTAACATCACGGAAAGAGACCGTTTCGGTGGTCCTGGAATTGTCGTCTGGGGCTGCATTATGATGAACGGGCGGACTTGATTCCATACATTGTATTCCATGCATTGTATTCATTTCTGCGCAACTATGCTTTCGTCATTCTTTCAGAACAAAATGCTGTATCTCATTTCTGAATTTCATGTCTCTCAGATGATTTCTCGTGAAGTTATGGCAAAAAACATACCTGTTGCTTAAGTTTTGCACAACAGTGTATTATGTTATGGCTGAAGGGCTTTATAATATTATGAGTAAATTATATGACTATCAAAATTTGAAATTTTAAAATATTTTGATGAAAAAGCTATTAAAATAGGAGTTACATAAAATATTTGATTATTAAAATTTTAACGAGATTTAAGATTGGTAAACCGGCTGGTCACCAAAGGAGGCTAGTCATAAATATTTTAGAAACTTGGAAGTGTTTTGTTTTTTGTTTTTGAAATTCCTTACAGATAGAATCATTGGAATAGAATCAAAATTTAATTCAATTAATCGGTTAAATGATAATTAGTAAAAAAGTGAAAGTAAATAATGTATTGCCATCTAGAATTCATGTGTACAAATTCTCAAAGCTCTGATATATCTTTAGAGAAGTGAAAAATCAATTACAAAATACCATCTTTATACACACAAACAATTTTAATAAAAGGACATAAAAATCATATTTGACTGGATAAATTCGGGATGTCTAGACACTTTAATTTTTATTTAACTAGATTAGAAAAACACCAAGTCTTGGAAAATGCAAGGTCATTTGATATGCAGAAGTACGAGAAGATGAACAAATGACACACAAAAGTAACATTTTTTTACTCGTCATCGTGTCGTAACTATCGATAAGGACATGACAAGTTTGTTAATATTAGTAAGTGATATAGTAAATTTGACAATAGCCCTTTAGCATACGCTAGATAAGTAGTACTGATAGATTAGTCAAAAACTTGACAACAATCATCAAATTTTATTTATGATCATTACCAAGCTAATTTTTTGAATCCGTGTCTATGATTTCCCGTATCTCTTATGATTGTTATTCATCTTCAATCGCTGTCCCATACCTATGAAAGAAATCGAATGGAAACAAAGAGTTTGAAGTTAGAACTTCAACAATGTAAGAAAATTATGCGATTAAATATTTGATCAATGAAAATGGTTTGAATCTCAGAACAATAAGGTAATTTATTATTGGAAATTAACTAAAGAGATTGCAAATATTTTTGAAAAAATTGCCAAAATTCAAGAAAAATTGACACATTTATTAAATCGTTATCATTAAAAGATTTTTTTCAAATACGGTGTTAGATTGAAACGTTGCTAGATTCCTTTTTGTGCAATAATATTTCCTGAAGTTATCTCAGATAAACCAGTTTATTTTTTAATCAATTAAAATTTCCGAAGCATCTCGCTGAAGTACACATTTACGCACTCCATGGTATATGTAGTGATTGGATTTTGAAGCGTTTGGGAAATAAACGCTCATAGATGGCTCTAGACAACTAGCGGGAGTGTAATTAAGAGAGTGAGGTCATTCGAGTGTTTGCTCTTGGAGAAGAAGGAGTTACTGAGCAGAGTAACCCGAACGAATCTGCAATAAATTTGTTGTTACGTTTTCTATTTGCCTATTTATTCAAAGCACTCACGAACCAACCACGACAGTAAATAAATACCAAATTTGGTAGCTGTAAGTCAAAAAGTCTGTTCTATAGAGCTCAACCACATATACACGCGCGCACGCACGAACACACACATTTATATTTATTATTGATTAAACACCTTTGATGACCAGTTGGTTCGTCGGGGATATAATAGTTATATTTCATTTCAGTTAAATTATTTAGATATGTCTTCATGTCTATGATCCCATCAACTTTTCGGACATTAAAACCGTGTTATTAAAATTGTCTCACACATGTTGCGTTCATCGTGTACATGAAACTTTCTAATAGAAATCAGTCTCATGATAATATAATGCAATTGAAAACATAATTATCTTGTTCATCTATTATCTATTTTTCGTGGTCTTTATTCACCCTGTAAACTACACATACATATTAAACAAAATTCTCTTTCCTTAGCTTTCAACAATGGAAGAAAATCACGTGATTAAATATTTAATGAAGCAATAAATTCGATTTCATCTCGGGTCAACGATGTAATCTATTGTAAAAAATTAGGTAAAAAAAATATATTTTTTAAATTATCAAAATTCAGCAAAATTTTAAATAAGCTTATATTAAATTAGTATAATAGAAAAGTTTTTTTAAATTTTAAGTTGATATTAAAATCATCTTTGTGCCGTAATATTTTCAGAAGTTATCACGGAAAAATTAATTGATATTCTAAATAAAATTTCAAAAAAAATTGTATATTTCCACGCTTCAAGGCATTATTATAAATCTATATCAAAGAGTCTAGGCGAACCACCGTATGCACACACATTCGTGTTTATTAATAGTAGAGATAGAGGTTACTTTTGCAATCATTTCAAGAAATTCAGTAAGTTTAGTAAATGTACAAATATAGCTGACGTCAGCAAAACTTTGTTTTAAACACAACGAATTTACATTCTTGGAAAAACTAAAGTGAGTGTCATTTGATAAACTAGATTGTTATCTGTTTGCATAAGAAATATTTCTCAACTTCCAAACGACCGTGATTTGATAATAATATGATATATTGTTATACTGGCATAAATCAAAGCAGAGTGATCTGCTGAGTAGCTTGGATGAGTTTAATAATCTTTGCTGATTTAGCAGCATCATATAAATAATAATAAATAAAACCTTTTGTTTATTATTTAGCTATTATAAGGCTATATTTCGATATGTAATATATACAGATCATCTTTCAATGATACAATCAAATTTTAACTTCATCAGAAATAGACATTGAATGCTATCTATTGATATCAGCCATGGAATTATAGCTACCACGCCATAATTTAAAGGTTCACCATCAAAGCTTCTATAAATAAATATTTCTTTTTATTCAATTACACGTAGAAAAAGTACACGATTTGTAAAAAATAACATTAAAAATCTTTTTTTGTGTTTATATAAATATGTATTGACATTAAATTCTTTTTTATAATTAGCCAATTTCGGCAGAAATTAATTCTTATTAATGACATTGCAAGGACTGAAATATATTTTATATTTGATGCTTAGTATATTCTAAAACAACTATGAAGAATTGAAACAGCACCTGCTCGGCTTTCGAAGAAATAGTTCTTTTTAGAATTAAAATCGATTGTCGAATGTCTCTGATTCAGAAATTCTACTCCTTAATAAAGTGATGATTCCTTGAATTAAAAGATTCTACTAATTATTTTTTATGGTTTTTCAAAGAATAGTATTAATTAAAAGAAAAACAATACTTTAATTCCCAGTTACTTAATAAAATTAAAAAATAAATATTTAAATGATAGTGTGTCATCAGCTAACTAGCTCTATATACAAACTGCTTCTGATATTTTCACAAAAATCTTCCTTTGCCTAAAATTCAATCCTTTAAATTCATTTAAAATCCATTTTTTTAAAATTATTAAAAAACTGAATTTTAAATATTTGATTGTATAATTAATTTTTTTTCAAACTTGTATATTATCCTTCATTTAAAATCTACACTCAAAATTTATAATATTGATGCAATTTTTTTAAAAATGTTCCTATTCTAAATTTAATATTTTTTAATGTTTTATGAATTAATTTTGAATTTAAAAAATAGTACCATAAATGAGTGATATTCCCATTTTTTAAAATTAAAATAAATATAAATAAAAGTAAATAATGTAATAAAAAATTGTTTAAAAAGAGTAGACAGTATAGATATTTAAACGTTTATACGCTATCATTTGCAATGAATTGCGAAATAAATAGAAAAAAAATTATTTTATATTTCGTAGTTTAATTTGTCTTGAAATGAGAAAAAGTATTCCAAGAATATGAAATATCTCAGTTTCTTGATATCAGAACTGGATTATATCACTAACAGCTGGTTCTCAGATAGTATTAATTTCTTTAAAACTGAATAACTCTTCTTTCCAGTTACAAATACATTATTTGATCTCCATTGTTACATCTCAAATAGTTGGCTGAATAACCATGGCCATCGGGGTATATTTCCAGACGGCCATGAAATAACTCGCGGTAACGTAACACACAGATCGTGAGCGCCATCTACTGGATAACATCTCTCCTAACTTCTTAACAAGAATATTTATGAAATTTTTATAAAATAAGTTTTAAAAAAATGATAATTTGTTAATTAAAATTTGATTTAAGATTTTGACGAAATTCTTTTTTTTATCTCTTCTTTGAAACAAACAAAATAGATAGATAAAAAAAATATTTCTCCAAAATATAACTATAATTTTACTGAACGGCTGCACACGAACATGATAATTCAAAAAAGTGATTATTTATCTACTGAATTTGGAATGTCGTTCTAACTCTGAAATAACAGATTTGTATTAATTAAATATATAAATCAAAATATAAGATATAAAGAAGCAGATCTCAATATTCTAAATTTGTTTTGGACGGCAAATCTGTCATTTTCTAAATTTGTTTTTAGTTTACTAAATTTCATTAAATTCTCACAAAAAAAAAAATTGTCATTATACGTAGCAATGTAGAGGCAAATTCCGTTGACTTCGCGTCCGAAATAAAGCTGTATTTGCTTAGTAAAAGCCAGAAAAATTGATTAGCTTTTCTTTTTGTTGGTGTTATTGTTTCATGCTAGTAATCACAGTTCGATTAGCATGGGAAATTATTTAAACTAAAGTATAGAATGGGGGTGGCTATGAAAAAGACATATTAGCATTCATTATATTGATCTGAAATAACAATTTGTTAGAGAAGGCTGGGATAAAATAACGATATCTAAATTATTGATTTAAAATCTACAGAATCTGATGAAGTTGAGTAAATAAGAGCATTTTGCTGAAGGCTCTGAAAAAATAATTTTGATGAAATATGTCTGGGAAAATTTTTAAATATTAAGTTATCATCGTTTTTGCCTAAAGAAAAAATAAGGTTTTAGTATCATAAACTCTTTTCAGATAGTCGAGACAAATGTTTTCAAACTAATTTTTTCAAACTGAAATTTAGATATGAGTATCTGAAACTCATATAATTAATTCAATAGAGATGATGAGGTTTTGTTTGAAACGATGCCAAGTAATTTAATACCTTTTCATGTAAGGAAGCACTGTAATTATAAAAAGAGATTCGAATCCGAGACTTAAAGTACTTCTGCATTTTAACGAGCCGAAAAAAAGAAGAGAAAACTGATTTTGGAATTAATTATGTTATGTCTGTTTGTGAAGATGCGATAGCATGTTTATTCATCTGCACGTTTCACTTTATAAATCTATCTAAATAATTTTAATATATAATATTAAAATATAAAAATAAATAGCTTTCTTGTATTAAAAAAAATTAGAAAAGAAAAAGAATGAGGATCTTGTAACACAAAATTGCATTAAATTATGCACCCAAAGTCAAAATAATTTCTTTCTTCAATCATTGCTCTAAAATAAGTCAATTTATTACTATAATAAAATTGACTTCGATCTCCTTTTCTTAACAATTAGCAGACGTTCTTGATATTCTTCTTTTAACACACTTTATATAGAAAGTTCATTGATCTTGCAGCCTATTGACGAAGATAAACCAACTTCGGAAGAAGATATCTACGTTATATCTCCTCATAAATTAAACAATGAACATTGTAAAAATATTACATTCCTTCTACGAACCATTGGTACTCTAATAAATAAAAGCAAACTCATTCGATGTATTTGAAAAATTAATAGAAATCTCCTATTATCTGAAAAATATTTATCAAGAAAATGCAATACACCTAAAATGTAAATATATATACAATTATTTTTATTTATTTATATTTTTATTTTTATAAATATTATTAATGCATATTAACATTATATAAATACGTATTTTTGATATTAATTTCCAGGTTAATTTCCAGATTAAAAATTATATATAAATACGTATTTTTATATAATTTTTTTTTTATTTTCTCCTATAGGTGTTATAGAGAAAGTATAATAATAATAAAAAAAATTCGAACTCGACATTTATTTTCTGTATTGCTAATTTCTTAAGACAGGACAATTCAAAAATACAAAGAGCTGAGCTCAAAAAATTTCATATAAGGCTTTGAAATAAAATTTGAAGATCTGAATCAAATTTTGGCAGAAATGTTGAAAGAATGTTAGGAAAGATGAGATGCTCATGTAAGTTAAATAAGCCAAATTAATCGGGTCATCAAAGGATTATATAAAAATTTGTAATAAATATATAAATTTTAATTTATATTTAATTACAAATCTGAAAATGATTACTTTTTAAATACGTTTTATTTTTAGCAGAATTTTTAAGACTCTATTACTTGCAAATTTAATGTTTTTGCCTTGTACTCTAAGCACACCCAATTTTTTTATATTTATTTGTCAATGACTCTATTAAAGTTGCTTATAATTTTTACTCAGCAGAAATGGCTGGAAAAAAATATAGAATACATTGGAAGAAGCCTTCTTTGTGATTATGAAAGGCAATAAAGGAGATATAGATTTTTTTAATTTTCCTGGAACGATATTTGAATTCATCATGATAGATTCATTATACATTCATGAGCTATAAATATGGAGAACTCAAATTTTATTATCATATCTCAGACAAAACTGAAACTCAGTGAAAACTAAAACACTGTGTTGCAATAATGTATATATATTTCGCGAAAATGTTGCTGCATTTTTACCTAGAGTATTGTCTTGAAACAGAAATTCACAAAATTCTCTCATTAAGAACAGAACAAATGATACTTCATTTATGGAACAGTGCCGCTTTCCAAAATTGTTATATATTTGTTGTTAAAAAAATAAATACGAAAATCAAGGATGGCTGCAGTAGGCTAAATAAGATAGGCTAAATAGTGTATTTTATACTTTATTCTACATGGAAGCATGAATTCACCAGCATGAATGACCAATACGAAGCATTTGGGAAGAATTCGCTCAATTATTCACTTGAGCTCAATTCAGCTGATTGATTTCATGTCTGACTCAAGGCTTTTTATAGTTCCCATGACAGATCAAAGATGGATCTAGGAAAATCATCATAGCTCGCGTTCCAATAGAATTATTTCTAAGATTCTTGTTGTATCTGGAATCTTCGATTTTGTTGCTGGGCTGCTAAATGATTGACAAGTTGGTCGTCTAGTCAGTAATTCGGCATTTATTAGGGATATATGCAAGAACTCTCTTCTTTGCCATGAGTGTAATTGCTCAGGGAAGCAATATTATAAATTCGTAACTATATATAGCAAATTAAAGTTGTCAGTTTATTTACAGTAAAAGAAGAATGAGAGAAAAAGGAACAGCTTTGTGGGAGTGGCGATACCAAATCTATGCATAAATTTGTTTCGAAATGTCATTCATAAACGTTAAGGGCAGAAACAGGTCATTTTTTTCAATAGGATACGGGCTGGAAACGCAAGGAAATAAGGTTCAATTTTCTTGCGTGTTCCTTTATCAATGAATTAAGTAAAGGAAAAGGATACACCAGACAAAATTTGCACCAAAAATTTGAATAAATAAGTAATCGAGTATCATCTCAGCTCAAGATTCATTCTCTGGATAAACGGCGCAGCAACCAGATAAGAATCTTGAAACTACGTTCATATAAAATAATTTGAGAATTAGATTTTAAACTTGTACTTTAAGAGTTAGATCTTTCAATTCAATCCCTTTTGTGCCTTCCAATGAAATATGCAATTTCTCATAAACACAATATGCCAAAGAGTATTTCTATGATACTTTTATGGCATTGTACGGCATTCAAAAAATTGAAAAACTTTGTGGAAGTTTCGTATAGTATCTTGTACTAATAGGGCTGTGTATATAGGCAAGTTTCAGGCACTTCTAATTAAAACAGAGAATTATATTATTTATAATTGATAATGATATTTATTTTCTTACTATTGTATATGTTTATTAATTATTTTATTTGAATTTCAAAACGTACCCAATAACTTTTATATACATGGCAAAGTTATAAATATATTTGATACTGAAACTTGTCACTTGTCACCCCCCTTTTAATGACAGTAATATAAAATAATTAACAATCAAAAATAATTTTAAATGAAATTTCATAAAAACGATCTTAACTGAACTATGAACGCAGGATCTCTTGTAGATGTATGGAAATCACAGTACAAGAACATGTAAACTGCATGTAACTGCAAAGTATTCTAGACATAAAAATTCTTTATATTCTGATTGCCTTTAAAAAAAACTTCAAATAAAAAAATGATGACGTTTTAAATGTATTTATATAATTGAAGTTTTATTCTTATCAATAATCTATTTTAAGCCTCTTGAGAGAGTAAATTGAAGGACACTAAAAGAAAAAGTGATGATAAGCGGTTACATCGATAGTTAACCATCTGATTTTTTTATATTTTATTCCTAATGAATTCGGTCTCGTGTTAAATTTATCTACCCTTTATCTATACTTATCTTTCAAGATCCTCTATGTACTATCTCCCGCTTCAAATCATCATACACTCGGCAAAATGTCCTCAAGATTTTGAATCGCTTTAAAAGACCAGTTCCGCTTGTATTCAGTTGCTGTTGGATTCTGCCGGCGCTGTTGTTCAGTTTGATTGGGTTAATTGTTGTATCCTGTTTCAGAATTGGGATATAATTCTAAGCGATACGAAAATGGTGAATTTAGGAGACGTTTTTCCTGATTTTTCTGCTGAAACAACTATCGGAACCATAAAATTTCATGAATGGATTGGAGATTCGTAAGTATAAAACTCTTTTTCTTTTGATGTTACGTATTTTCTTTAGATGTTACGTTCGTTTGATATTTTGGTGAATTGCCTGATCAGGGTCCACCCTGATGATTTATGGTCCCATAGAAATCTTAAACGGAAAAAAAATGCATTTAAAATGCTATGTTATTGCGATTTTATTTGTTTTCTTATCATTTTCTACTTACGATTTGCTTATGTTGTTTTAAACGTGTCGAATATAGACTTTTCTTTTAATTACTTAAACAACGCGATTTTTTTTACAAAAAAAAAAAATCTAAACTTATGTTGTTGTTTTTTAAATTTATAAATGAGCAATATTTTTTATTTTATTCAGATTGTTTTATGTATTAAAAAAGGTTAACTAATGTGATGATGTTAACCTAGAATATTGCACAACTTAAAATCTCAGTTGTTCATTCTTTTTAAATAAAAAATAATAAACTGCTGAAAATAACAGGAAACTTTATAAAAAATGTGAAAATAATTAATTTTATTAAATAAAAAGTATCTGTTAGTATTAGTCATTTTTTAAAAATTAAAATTGGAACTGTGAATAATATCTCTCGATTATACAAGATTTAAGTCTGATTCAATTATAAATTAGTATTCTGATTGTTTATCTGATCATAAAATCGTTGCTTTTTAAGAATCAGTGGATGTGCAGCAGCAAATTTCTGACTAGGCAAACTAAATTATTACCTTGATCCGCTGGGCTAAGACTGCAAACTTTTCTTTTAAAAATTATTAACTAATTTGCCACATAAATAAATTTGAAAATCTAAATATATGAAATTATTTTCAAATTTTGTATTACACAACACGTTTAGTTTTATACAGCACATTTTGGATTTAATGAATATATAGCTCTGTTATCAGCACTAAAATCGACTGTACTTTAGGAAGGGTTAATCAAGGAAAAAACTGTGAAATTTGAATTTTTTATTAAAATTTTCATCAATTAAAATTAAGTAGAATTTTAGCTTTTCTTGAATATAACTTAAGAAAATATTAGTGCAAAAGAAAGATCTTTACAGAAATTTTAAATTTTTAAAAATTATTTTTTCGATGATGTATCGATACTTTAACTACCGTAAATTCCTCCACCTCGTTTTTGCCCTTTTATTATAAATATTTCAAATTATCAGTTTCAAAATCACTTTTCATTGCTGCAAGGAAATTCAAATTGTTTCCATTGTTTCTAAAAATATTTAATCATATAGTAATCGTCTTTCGCTGTTGAAAAAGAATGTTATTTATTTATTTATTTTTAATATTCTTTCATCTCTACTACAAGAAATGGTGTCTGTATCTCGGCGCTTTGTTAATGGTTAGTCCTACAACTACTAAGTTTGAATGCTTTGATAAGTGATAAATTTGAATGCTTTGATAAGATTTATTTTGGATTGATTTTTAAAAAATTCTAATTAATTAAAATTAAGCCAATGTTTGGCGTTTTTTGTCGATAATTCTGGAAATATTATTATACCAAAATGATTTGGGTATGATCTCAAAATTCAAAAAATGTTTAAAATCTAAATGTTGTCCTATTTTCTCCTTAATTTTATTGAAATTCCAATATATATATACTTTAATATTTATACAAATAATTAAGTGCGTGTTTTTCTTCCATTATTGAAAGCTGTATCTTCACAAATTTTACTTTCATTTCATATTTCATCATTTTTTCTTTGAAATTTGTAAGCAAAGTTCTCTAACACATTAAGTATATTCGGAAATATATTCAGCAAGCTCAAAAATTATGGTTCATAAATCCCCACTTCTTTTTAACAACGTTTTTTCATTCAGCTAGTATGTTGCTGCATGTAAAATTTAAATGATATTTTTATGATATTATGTCTCTATTAAGTACACATGTAATCAATGAATTGGACAAGTGCAAAGCTATTAAAAAACATGTGCTTAATCATGTGCCTATCATAGTTTAAAGCCTTAAAATTATTTTGTTAACGTGAACCGTGAAAATGAAATCATACATAAGACATTCAATTTAATTTAGAGTTAGACAGAAGCAAAATTTCCAGAGAACAAACTAGTGGACGAAGGCAGATAGTATTAAATATATTTATTTACTAACCTCTTTCTAAAATTAACTCACTGGATACATTAATCGTGTTTAATTTCAATTAAAACTCATATGCATAACTTGGAGCTTATGAATCTTTCAACAAAGTATTTTTAAGTGTATAAATATGATAGATATAAATATTTTTTTTATTTTAATAGTCTTACATTGTTTCAATTTACTGTGTCTTTCCCCCGATGGAGTCAAGACCTATGGCATCATAAAACTATGAGAAGCGCAACTGTCAGTAATCTATCGTTTAATTATCGTTCGTATATTTTTGGCAGTTCAATAATTTCATCTTCTTATTCCCTATGTAAACTCAGATAATAAACCGAAACTTTCTTCTTTATCTTTTAACAATAAAAGATATGCACGCAATTAAATACAAGTTGAAATAATGAAAGCTGTTTAAATTTTATTGTAACAATGGAAAGATTTATTAAAAATTGTGTCACAATATATTTAAAAAAATATTCAAATTCAGTGAAAGATTGTACACAAACTAAATTGGCATAATAATAATAATAATAATAATAATAAATTGGATCTTAAAAGGGTGTAAAAATCATTTTTGATCATTAATATTCTTCGAAAATTATCACGGGGAAAAAAACCATAAACTTGCCTACTTTTTAATCAATTAAATTTCGAATTAAAATTTCAAAGAATCTCTCTGAAATGCATGTTTCTAACCACGAAAGTGAATTGATGTCAAAAGTTCTTTTTAACACACAAACACACTCATTAATTTTCATAATGAATAGAATTAGAAACATTAATTTTCAATATTCTATATTTAATCATATTATTTCAATATTTAATCTACTTAAAGATGTTAATTATTAACACTTAAAACAAGCTTTTGAAAGAAACAAGTCTTTTTGTTCATCTACGTATTCTTTCGAATAAACTCCATTTATTCTCATTAAACAAAAAGTCTGTATATCATCTTTGCTTGGTTTCCGAGCAAAGACATTTCCCACTATAATGAAAGGATGGGCCGGCCTTAGGAGAAGTGGTACCTGTTAGAAAAAAAAATTTAGTCTACGAATTTTTATGTTTTAAAAATATAAAAATATGGAATTAAGAAGAAAAGAAAAAAAAACATTGGGAGTTTTTCCCTTCAAGTTTCGGGTATATTTGTATAGTAATGTATATACAAATATATCAGAAAGTAATATAAGCTTCGTAATAAAATGAAGACATTTTCTGCAAAACTAGAATGACAAGAATACATAACAAGTTTTATCTGCATAAGAAATTAAAATTGCATTTCTCAGTTATAATTTTCACATATCCAAGGACAAACAAACTGACTGATAGTCAATCCCTTCACGGAATTGGTTCAAAATATACTATAGATCAATAATTACACTGCTGTACAAAACTTTGGAGAGCATCGGATTCTAAAAGATTACAGATCATGTATAGATGTTTTCTCCACCCTGACTTGAAGGAATAGTAAGAATCAAATATGAATATCAAAAACTATTTAATACATCAAGATTAAAATAATTTACAAAAAATACATGAAAATGGGTAACCAAGATTATGGCTACTACTAAGAGTACTCGCTACTACTAAGAGTACTATTACCAGTTGTATAGTTTACAGGTCGCGCAATAAACGTGCTGTAATTTAAAGATCTTAAGGATTATCATTGAAAAGAAACGTACCGATATTATCAGGCTTCACAGTCAACTTAAAAGTCTCAGGAAAACAGCAGTCCAAGCAAATGTTTCCTATGGTCAAGAATAGGAGTCGGAAAACAGGGAAGAAGACCGGACATCTTGAAACTTTATCCATCTATGATAAAAGGAGTATTAGGAAGACACGTCAATTATTAGGGTAAGATTAACTGATCACCAGCCATTTCATAAAGATTAAAGCTGGTGACACCGTCTCAATCGAACTATTTGTCGAACGTTAACTGGACAAGATTTTAGTTACGAAAAAATCAAGAAACCACTGCTGTCAATACACAGAGAAAAGGTCTAAAGTTCGCAAACAAAAGTAATGCAGATAGAACCCAAAGATTTAATTTAGCTATGTTAACGCCGCCTTTTAAAGTAGCATTAGGGTTATTTTGGGAGAAACCTCGTAATTTTGAACCGCAGTCAGATGACGAGGACAACTCTTGAACGGGCATCCTTCTCACCAAACTTCCGCACCATGGATGAGAAATATTTTGTCTCGGTATAATGATTTTTGGTGCCATCTGGAACTTTAATAGTCTCGGGGATAAAGGTTGTTGAATTCAAATATTATAGCTTAAAATATCTTGATGATATTTTAAGCTATAATATTTGAACCACCATTTATCCCGTGGTATCACAGACAATTTAGTCAGAACAAAGCAAGACGATGCTCATATTCACACTGCAAAAAGAGTATTGGAGTACCTGAAGTCCAATAACATTTCCCTCTTAGATTGACCCGGGGGCAACTCCAATCTAAATATCATCGAAGATGTGAGACCTCTAATGAAGGAGAATGTATATAGCGATAAACAATACGATGACCGAAAAAAAAACTGATTTGTGCTCTAGAGAAGTATGCAAAGAAGTTCATAAGGAAACCATAATGAATCTATACAAATCAATTCCTGGAGTTTGAACTGCCTTTCCTTTATGCCATCTTTTATTTGTTACATTTTTATGATTACATAGGGATAGCAAAAATTTTATTTACCCGTTTTCATGTATTTTCTGTGAAATATTTTAATTTAAGATATTAAACGGTTTTTAATATTCATATTTATCAAGTGAGGGTCGGTAACATATGATTTATAGTTTCTCTTAAAATCATATGTTCGCTAAAGTTTTGTGTTGCAGTATGAGCAGTGATGTATTTCGCTGTGCAACGTAATAATATGCTTTACATTTAATTGAGTTTTTATGTAGGCGTGTATTAAAGATGACAATACACTTCAAATTATTTCAGACACAAATCATTAAAATGATGCGATAAATATTCATAAAAATTTAAGGTTAAAAGGCGGCGTTTTTTTGCAAAGATGTGGAATGTTTTATTTAATATTCTTAATGCATTCGAGTGTTCTTTATCAAACCGTTTCAATTTTTTTTTCTCAAATTTTTTTTTTTTTTTTTTTTTTTTTTTTTTGAGATTACAATGATTTTCATATTTACATTTATATACGTTTTAATGCTATTTTACATCAGTAAATTCTATTTTCTCAAATTCTAGTCCTTATTAGAAAAATTCATAAATCAAAATATAATTCACATTTTTTTTAATTCAAATTTGCTATGACTATTTCGCAATATTTTCTGCAGTTCCTAATCTAAAGAATAAGTAATCTTTCCATTTAGATATATTTTATAGTTGTATTAATGCTTTAAAATGTTTAAAAAAAATTGAAAGTTTTATATTATTCAAAGATTGTATAGAAATACAGCTTATTTTTTTAGTTCAGAAACTAGGTTTATATAGAACTAGTTCTCAAGCTATCTGCAAAATTTTCAGCATATCATTTGATATGCCTCCAAATTAAAAGATTTTTGTTTATGCCTCTTTTTAGCAAAAAAAAAGGCCCTTTTTTCCAATTTTTAAAAAATTTATTTTTTATCTGATATTTTCAATTATTTTTATTCAAAAATTCAAAAAGCTAACTATTTTGGAGCATTAAAAAAATCATTTCGAATGTAATCACATACGTTAACATAAACAGTAATTTTTAATTACTGATCAATTTTACGATTTCATATGTAAGCATAGGCTTTTGCTGCGATGATCTATGAATTTTCGTGATTTAGCAAATACCATGTGTTTGCGAGGATTTAATTTGTATATTGAGCAGGACTCTTGAATTGCCTTCGCAAATTTTGTGATTTTCTTAAATTAAATCAATTAAAGCAGTTGCTTTTTTCTGAAAATCATACGTATCGTATATGTTGTACATTGTGGCTTTGAATTCAGAAAGTCTATTTCCGATTTTTCTCGCCAATCTAAGTCGAAACACTGGTTCAGTCTTCAAAAAGGATGAAATCCGGCCAGTTGTTTCTAATTTCATTAAAAATTTTCTTTTTCATTTAATATAGAGTTACCGTATTAATCTTTTTAAGGCTAAATTTCTAAAATTTCAAGATCAAAGAGATTTTGTAAAATTATTCTTGAAAATAAATTTGAAATAGTTGGCTACTTTTGATCAAGTTTTAGATACTGTATTAAACAAAAATTTATACTGATGATTTCTCATAAAAACAGGAGATTTCTGTATATTTTTCTGATTTTGGTGGAATAGCTAGTAACATTATCAATGCTTGATAGAGTGTGAGAAAGCCCGAAAGAGGGGAAATCTCTGCCCTTGAAAATAGGCTTATTGATAATGAAAGTACTTGGGTTTCACGGTAATGAAGAATACATGGATTTTTTGAGGCAACTGATAAGTATCCTTGTAGTACAATTGCTCAGGAATAGATATCATAAATAATTTATAATTATCAGCAAATATTTCAATGATAGACAGCAATGCCTGAAAAAAATAGTTTTGGGATTGGTTTAGGCCACAGAAACAACTGATGAAGCAAGAATCAGTATAAATCTCAAAGAATATATTGGATTTGAGATTGACAGCACTAAGAATATGTCAGGTGAAAATAATAATATGTAGTTGAGACTTCATTAAACTGTATAAAAATTCAGCGTTTGTGACATAGTTTGGCCTTATGTGTAAAGGATGTGTTCGATGTTTTGACTTCTCACTTAGGAATTTTATTAATAGAAATCCCTTCTGATGATTCAAAAAAATCAACAAAAAGATGAGACCATTTCAAAAAGATAATTAATATAATAAATGTTTTTGAAGAAAAATAAGGCGTTCCGCTTCTTTTCATAAATATGTCCATAGCTTGATGACTCGTCAGAAGCATTGTTACATACACCATTCTTACAAATGAACTAGAATTTAAAACTTTTCTTAATAAAATAAAGAAATTTTTAATAAAAGAAAATAGAATGTGACCCAAAAATCCAGATATCGAACTCGAGTAATATATCAGAAACATCATTCGATTATGTTTTGTTTTTCATTGCCAGTTGTTCTAAAATTCAAGAAAGTAAACACTTTTTACAGTTGAAAATCTTACAACCAGAACTTTTAAAAGAATATGATCATTTTTGAGAATCATTAAAAAGAAGATTATACTTTTTGGAAAGGAAAATGCTTTCTTTGGAAATGTTGATTTGAGAGAACATAAGCCTCGTATTTCAAGAATAAAAGGAAATAACAACAAGAATGCCATAAATGTGATAAAAATAACCTGAAGGATTCCTAGATTTTATAACAAAGAATGAAATATTTATTGAAGGTATTTGTTGAATTCAAAATGCGACTGTCAAGTAATGCGCGTTTAAAAGAAGTTAAATACAATATATCAGTAGAAATGATGTAATATGACTTTAAAATATATAATTACATTCAGAAAAACCATTTGAGAATTTAAAATTGGGAATATTGATGAATTTGATATTTAAATTTTCCAAACAAAATATCATTATAAATAGAATACTTTGAATAATTTCCAGAAACTTACAAATATCTGGGCAATCTTTTTTTTTTTAATTCGAAACATTTTTGTTTTCTGACATTAAAAACATCAAATAAATATTTTCCATCATGGTGTTTTCCAAGATTAGAGTCCTAATCATCAAGTCGTAACCCCTCGAACGTACTATGCGGCCGACTTTTGTTAGTTCCAGGATTAATATTTTAAAAAACGTCCACAACATATATTTAATCTGTGCAACCTGGGTATCTGTGTTATTCTTAAATAAAGGAAAATTCTTCTAGTCTTTATTATTATTATTATTTTGGTGTATCAATAATGCATATACAACACGAAAAATTGTTGTAATCAAAAGGCAATAAAAATTACATTTGGTTTCGGAAAATTGGGTAAGAAATCTATTTTTAAAATTTCTTGATAGAATTTTTATAGATGGTACTTTATTGCTGCGTTAAGATTATGAATTTTGGTGCAATTGTCTTTCATTCAGTTGCTTGTCTTTGGCATTATTATCATTTTCTAACGAATTGCATTTATTATATGATCTGGTATATGCCGGCTCTAAAAAATAAATCTATATATTTAAAATTATAGGGAAAATCAATGAACTAGTCAGCTTGAGAGCTCCAACCACTGGCCTGATTTTGCCATCGTTTGTTTCATATAAACGTTCATAACTCCCAGATGTATCATCAAGAATCAAATACCTTCCTTCATTCTGCATTTTCGAAAGAAAATGTAAAAAAACCATGGCTTCTCTAAATATTCTCTTTGAGAAAATCTCGAAATTAATTGGTATTGAAAGTTGATCAAATTATTTTGTTTGAAAATTTGGGTAGTTATTCTGCGACATCTCATTGAAATAGAGGCTGAGATTAACAATTACTAATGTATGTAGGAGACATTGACTTTCTTATGAAATAAAAATTACAAAATCGTTGTGGTGGTTTGTGGAAGCAGTCCTTTAGTTTGTCATTTATTTTAAATTTACTTAGATGATGAGCGAATAGCTAATCATCGAGGGTGGTTAGTAGATATTTAAAACAATAATATGAACTCTCTGCTGATCTATGCAACTATAGCATATTTTTGAGCCTATGAGTAAAAAGTTGATTTGAGCAAATGCGAGCAGTCTGTGTTTTGCTGATTTTGCAGAGGTGCCAGTTTTTCTTTCGATAATTAAATTTTTTCTACAAAATATCGGTAAATATTTTACTAAATACCGACTTTAAAATTTAATTTTACTAGCATTTTGTACACTAAAACCATATTCATTCAAATATCGTTGGCGTATATAATAAAAAATTACATTCGATTATTCTCTCAAAATTCAGACTCGGCAAAAAAATCTAGGGAGAGAGAGGGAGTGTTGAACACCACTTCCTTTAACCCCCTTCGACCCATCCATACTCATAGTAGTTAATAACCTAACATTTTATAATTAAGTTATTTTTTATGATCTATCTATTTAAAACAAATTTTGTTTTCTTATCTATGAATTTTATTTTCTTAGCAGTGAATTTTTATGAATTTGCACTTTTAGCTATTTATTAAAATTTTGTGATGATCATCACATTCAATCAATTAATTTTGTAGTCTTACAGGGCTAATACTTGAATATTTTTATTCATGTTATTTAAATCAAGAGTTTTAAATTCCTTGCTTAAAAGTTATCAATCAAAATTTAAAAAATAAAAACATATTCGTAGCAAATTGGGATAATTCTTTTGTGTTATTTAATTTCTTAAAATGAAACAATTTGAAGTGTTTTAAAATTTATTTTAAGTAATATATTTTTTTGTTTAATGATTTATCATATATTTGTTATTGTAATGACTTTTTTTTAGTTGGTTTTAACGAAAGTTTAACGGAAATCCTTGTTTCAATCAATAAACCAGAATTAGCAGTTCCAAAAAAAACGGATTCAATTCGAAAACTCCTGCTGCGTTATCGGTTTTGTTTTCATCTATTAAGTTTTTTATTCTGCGAAAAACTCATTTATTGCAATGGTAAATTTAGGAGATGTTTTCCCGGACTTCACTGCAGAAACTACTATTGGGACTATACAGTTCCATGAATGGATAGGAAATTCGTAAATATGAATCTTTTTTCGATTTTTGTTACTTAATTTATTTGTAACCTTTTGTTGAATTATCTCGAAGTGGGAAAATTATTAATCCATCGCAATAAAAAAACAGAAATTTTTTTCTAAATAACATTTTCTATAGATTATATTTATTTTTTATTGCTTATGATTTGTTTTACTAAACATATTGGCACCTACTTGGTGTTTAATCACCTGGCCGGCGTGTCACTTTAAAGAAAATAAATCATCCAAAGACTCGTACAGTTTCTAATTTTATAAATATTCCCTAATTTTTTTTCTTTTTAAGAATAAAAATGAAAGGTATTAAAAGCGATGATGTCAGTAAGAGCCTTGTGCCATTTAAAATCTTGGGTATTCTATGTTTACGTACCCCCTTTAAAATAGTGAGAAATTTTATGAATTATTATTTTCAATTATAAGGATTATAAATGAAAACAAAGTTTGTTATTTTCAACAAAGTTTGTTAACATTTTTATTTGTAGAAATTATCTAGAAAATCTCATTGTTTTGAATGAGCAAACTTTTAAACTTTGTACATTACTTCTAATAATTTTAAGATTCTGATAATATTATTTTTAAATTCAAACAACCTGTCTGATATGAATACCAGAAACTCTTATCATTGAACAAAACTTCTAGCTCTTAATTTATATAATTTTACATATTCAAAATGTATATATGTAACCTGATAAATGAATCCATTGCTTATTTCTGTAGAATTTCTTTGTTACATGAAATTTGATTTTAAAATGTATTCTTTCTCACTTTCTGTCTTTATTAAGATGCCATTAAGCAAAAATGTTTATGAAATTGAAGTTATATTTTTAAATGTATGCTTGCTTATGTTAGGTGTTCTTATGACTTCTGTGAATCTATCCAAGAATTGACCATTGATTTGATATTAACCAATATGATGCATTGCAACATGTTAAACAAAAAGAAGAGATTTTAATGTCTTTATATACCAATAAAATGTTATAAATATGATGTTATTATAGGATAACTATTATAGTCTTTCAAAACAATTTTGTAGATTACTTTGTAGAAACTGACAACCATAATATAAAATAATAAAGGTAATAAAATGCTTATTATATAAAAATGCTTCTATTTTACTTGTTATTCAATAAGATGTCTGTTTTAAAAAAAAGTCAAAAATTCATTTTTGGAAAAAAAAAAGGATTCTAAAGGCCATCTTTTCTCATATACCATCCTCTTGATGCAAAGATTTGAAATACCTTTTCATGAATTTTGTACATAAAAAGTATCATTTAAGATTTGTTTTATGGTTGTAACTTGAAAAACTGTTTTTTGTGTGCGTTTCACCACTCTGATTTTTAACATAGGCTGTTTATTCTCGTTTTAGTTACAATAAAAGAAAAATATTGCTATTGGGAATATATAAATAAAATTTGAAAAAAATATAAAATACCACAGTGTATGAATGATTAAGGCATGTTAAGTAATATTTGTATTATTATTTAGTAAATTTCATTAGCATTCAATTAATTATAAAAAGCCCTATTGTAGTATATTTTTGATTGATTCACCAGTATCTCAATTTGCATCATTTTTGACAATACATACTTCAGTTTTGGAAACTGAACATTATACTTTTATTATACTTTAACATTATACTGTAAAGAAGGTTTTAAACTAAGCTAGTAGTACCAATTCAATAAGATCATATGTGCATAGAAACTGCTCAATAGCATGAAGTTGTCTCATCAGTACAAGTACTTGTTATTGTCTTTTATTTTTCTGCATCTGTGATCTTACTGGATGGGCAACACTGTGTTAGTTGTTGCTTAGTTGTTGATATATACAGAATATATTTCTATACTAGAGGCATCCATTAATTATATATCCTGAGAAAACAAATTTATGGTGAAGAAATATTAGTTGAAATTTTATTATTCTTAAAAGAAGCAGCTTCTCAAATTCTTTTGCTGTTTAATGTAGTTCAATATAATTATAGTTAGATGTTTATGAAATGCCCAGATGATTTGATTTGGTAATCAAAAAACAGTTTCTTTTTCAATTAAGAATTTAAAAAATGTATTCTTATTAAATTAATAATATATATAATATGTGTATGTGTTGTGCAAAAATATGAAGACATGTGAAATAAGATGTTAACTGCTGTGCTGAATATTTTTTACATTGTAATTCATATGGGCATGTTGGCCCTTCATAGTAGTTAGTGTGTTATTAATAAGTAAATGCTGAAAAATTATTTCATGTAATGCATATTAAGATGGCATATTTATATTTTTTGGTTCATTTTGATTATAGTTATTGTTCTTTCAGATGGGCCATTTTATTTTCTCATCCAGCTGATTTTACACCTGTTTGCACAACAGAGCTTGGAGAAGTTGCTAAGCTTGCTCCGGAATTTGAAAAACGGAATGTAAAGTTAATTGCACTCTCTTGTGATGATGTTCTCAGCCATACAAAATGGATTGAGGTATATACATATATTATTTAATTGATATTACACATTTGGTTTATTAGAATACTAATTAAATTAAAGAATTTGTGTATTTTATAAATATTTTAAAGTAAGATTTTGTATAGTTGTCACTTCTCATTTGTTTTTTTTTAATTTGTTAGTACTTGTAGGAAGATCACTCTCATCTCATTTCTAAATTGTAGTGATAGGTACATTTGAATGCTGCTCTAAGTGATGTAAAGAATTGTGTTTTCTATTGTTTGAGTCTAGTCAATAGTTGGTTGTTATAAAATGAATATGAACAGTAGGATAAAATCAATGTAGACTATGGTGTTGTTAGTCACTTTCAAATCATTTTGTCATAGTCACTACAAATCATATTTTTAAAAATTATTTTTTTTAATGATTTAGTTGTGAAGATTGCTGTAAAGAACTGGATTTCTATTTACATCAAAAATCTGTATTTTAAATACTAAAAATTGTTAATTTTAAAGAAAAAAATTGGGAATTTATAATTGTAAATAGTAAATGTATTTCTATTATGTTGGATATTAATATAAAAATATTCTCTTTTAATATTTCTTTCTTTTCTCTGCAGAAAATGGATTTATATTAATGCTTGAGAAATATAAATTATATTTGTAGCTTTATATCTTGTCTTTGAATGGTACTGAATAATTGTTTTGAGAAATTATTGAGAAATTTAGCTTATCAGTACCCTATTTTGAAGCAGCATATTTTCTATTTTAACACAAAATTTATAATTTCGAAATGTGATTAGAGGAAATTTGAACAGAAA
>JAPMOR010050358.1:1464194-1516847 GCA_026543865.1 Argiope aurantia | reverse complement strand
CCGTAGTTTCCGCCTTCTCCGCTCCGTCTTCGGACTTCTCCGTCGTCCCGACTACTGGCTTCGTCGTCTCCCAACTCAGACTTGACTCTCTGGCAGCCGCAGCCCCTTTTATAGGTCTCAGGAGGCGGGGCTAGAAGCCTCTCAACCAATCAGGAACGTTCGAGGCGTATCTCGGTTCCTACTGGACGGATCGGGAAAATTCTCGAAGTTTCGGGTATTATCTATTTTGGCGACAAAGTCGCCAAATTTGTCGCCAAGCTCTGGGACCTCCGACGCGCTAGTCCCATTCAGATGACTGTAAAACTTTCTTTCCGATGATGGAACAAACTATGCTGGGAAGCCGAATTGCAGGTTTGTAACATTGCTCCCCTCTTCAGACTGACGTCCCGGCAGTCCTACTTCAATCCAACAGCTGGCGTAAGCTTCCGTATGATGTTATGATGATGCTTTAGGCGACTCTCGAAGATGACATCATTTACTAATTTGGCGACGACTAAAGATCCATCCAAACCTTCTCAATGCTTTTAACCCGGACCTCTTCGTCGTTTCGGATTGTACATCTAGACTTGATTCCGCTCCTTAAAATGCAGGATGTCCCATGGAGCCAAACGCTGGATCGTCGTAGAGACCTCCGGAATGAATTCTTGCCAAGCTTGTCGGTTGGTCACTTTGATCCTCTTCCATCGACCCAATCGTATATCAGGATGATCCAACGATGCTTTCTGAAGTCCACTCGAAAGCCAGGTATTCGCCTTCGTCGCCAAAGCTTTCACGGGAATACGTCCACCTCTTCCCAGTCTATTCTCGACACTCGAGAATTGTCCGCAACTCTCCGCACTGGATCGTCTGAAGAGTACATCTGCCTTTACGGGAAGGGCTCTTCTGCTACAACACAACATGACCGGATACACAGCAGATTCATCAGCTCCTATTTGCATGACACTTCCATGTAGATTTACAGCAAAGATGAATTCTTGAAGGAAGTGGAGATCTTGACTACAGGGATCAGCGATTCCCGCCACGTAATCTTCTTCCGTGTCACTATGCCAGGAGATATCAAGAGGCTTGTAGAGAGGTAGTTCCTTTAATCTTTGGGACGAATCCAATCCAAACAGGGATGCATCAACTCTTGCATCCATAGGTATGAAACACGGGTCCACACCAACAGACCCGTCCGAAGAAAGTCCATCTACTCCATCCCCAAGCGCCTGCACTTCCGGTTCCGTTTCAGGGGACTCATTCGGAGTAGACCGTTTCAGTTCCGCAATTATTTGACATTCTCCCTGTTCGCACCTCTCCTCATTAAACCTCGGCTCATCCTCCGGTTGGCTAAGTTCCATTTCAGTGACACCGGTCTCCATTCGATCTTCAGTCTTTTCTTCCACTTGGCTCTCGCCGCTTCCTTCAATTTCTTCTGTGATATCTTGGACTTCTTCTGTTTTATTACATTTATCTTTTGAAATTTCTTTGCACGACGAAAGGTCTTTCTTCAAATCACTCTTCATGTCTTCCGTGAAGGCTTTCATTTCTTGCAAAAGATCCTTTTGTCCTTGCTTCATCTCATCCATAAGTTTCTTCATCTCAGCCAACAGAGCCAGTAACTCACCATTACCGCTATCAGCCATTTTTGCTTGGGATCTCGTCAGCACCATGCACTATTTACCACTATCCCACTTCTGACACCAAATGTTACGAAATTTTCTTTACCGGGGTTCGTTTGGATAGTGGAAGTTATATGGTGTGGAGAACGCTCAATAATCAGGCGGCAATGGAAAATAAAACAACGACGTTTATTTACACGAAGACACACAGGACAGCACAAAAGCGACAACTATATACAGCACAGAAGACGATTATCTTCACCCGAGACGTGTAGCATACAACAACACACACAGCAGCATACAACCAGAATCTACTGCAGACAGTAGCGCACAGCTCAGTTCAGCACGAGCTTAACTCCGTCGCTGCTCACCGTAGTTTCCGCCTTCTCCGCTCCGTCTTCGGACTTCTCCGTCGTCTCCCAACTCGGACTTGACTCATAGTTGAGATAGGGATTACGTCTCATTGGGGCCGCAGGCCCCACCATCCGTAAATCTAGTAGGTGTGAGCTTTAGGGTGATGGAATTGTTCTTGTTAATCACAGTGCATCATATATGGGTTATTTGTTTTGGAATAGTGTTTTCCTGAGTGTGAGAAAAAGAGGAAAGAAAAAAAAAGGGGAGAAGTGTTATTTGTCTGCAATTTATATTGCAAGGGCACAACGGGGTGTGTTGTTTTGTCTGCAATTTATATTGCAAGGGCACATCGGGGTCTACGTTTATTGGAGGGTTCGTTGATGTCATATGTTGGCAGATTGTTTAAGGTGGGGTTGTCAATATTAATAATATTACCATAAAATTTTTTAGCTTGTTTAAGGATGAATTGCTTGATTGGGGGGATGTTTAGGGTTTTTAATATGTCCACATTTCTAATAAACCATCTTGCATTTGCGATCATTCGTAGAGTTTTGTTTTCTAGGGCAATTATTTTTTGTAGGTTTGTTTTAGCCGTTGCCGCCCAAATTGGAGATGCATATGTAAGTATTGGTCTGAGGTATGCTAAGTAGATAAGAGTTTTGTTGTTAATGGATAGTCCTGAGTTTCTACAGATAAGTGGATATTGGGTTCTAAAGGCCAAGTTAAATTTTTCTCTAATTTTGTTTATGTGAGATTTGTAATTAAGATTTTTGTCTAGAGTTATACCCAGGTATTTTACTTCTTTTTGCCAATTAATTTCAGTGTTATAGATTTGGATTTTGGGCCAGTTATTTCTATTTTTGAAGAATAATATTGCCTCGGTTTTATCAACGTTAAGTTTTATTTTCCATCTAATGAGCCATTTTTCAAGATTTTTTATATAATTTTGAAGGGGGATTAGAGCTTGTTGAGGGTTTTTACCTTGGGATAATATTGCAGTGTCGTCTGCATAGAGACTTATCATTATGTCTTTTTGTTGAGGGATGTCGTTGAGGTATAGGAGGAAAATAACAGGTGCCAGAATTCCACCTTGGGGTACCCCTGCTCTGAGGTTTCTTTTAGATGAATCAGTTTGGTTAACTTGGACTATGAAGTATCGGTCTGTGAGATAGGATTTGATTATGTCAACTATTGTTTTGGGGAAGTTGTAAGCTATTAATTTATGAATTAGCCCGGGAATCCATACTTTGTCAAATGCTTTTGCTATGTCGAGGAAAATAGCTGCTGTAGGTTTTTTATTTTTGCGACCTTCGTGAAGGAATTCTATCATGCGGAGTAATTGGTGGGTAGTGGATAGTTTTTCTGTAAAGCCAAATTGTTGAGGGATTGAGATGCCTAGATTTTTACTATGGATTAAATATCTGGTTAGGATTAATTTTTCGGAGAGTTTGCTTAGTGTTGGGAGCAGGGATATTGGTCTGTAGTTGACAGGTATAGAGGGGTCTTTGCCAGGTTTCAAAATAGGGATGATTCTGGCTATTTTCCAACATTTAGGGAAGTACCTGAGCTCCAGAATTTTATTGAGAAGTAAGGATAATTTGATTATAATATTGTCTGGTAGTTTTTTGAGCATTTTGTTGGTTCGGACTTGACTCTCTGGCAGCCGCAGCCCCTTTTATAGGTCTCAGGAGGCGGGGCTAGAAGCCTCTCAACCAATCAGGAACGTTCGAGGCGTATCTCGGTTCCTACTGGACGGATCGGGAAAATTCTCGAAGTTTCGGGTATTATCTATTTTGGCGCCAAAGTCGCCAAATTTGTCGCCAAGTCGCCAAATGGTCGCCAAGTTTGTCGCCAAGCTCTGGGACCTCCAACGCGCTAGTCCCATTCAGATGACTGTAAAACTTTCTTTCCAATGATGGAACAAACTATGCTGGGAAGCCGAATTGCAGGTTTGTAGCAATATATATATATATATATATACATATTCACAGAATTACTGAAATAAAATAAATTAAAGTAAAATAAATAATTAATGTGTTGACTAAGTCAAAAATGTAATGAAATGTATTGTTTAAATGTAAAAAAAAATGGCCAGTAATAAATAAATGAGTCTCATAATTTGCATTGACTGAGGTCATAAAATTTCTAAATCCCTACTGAATATAAGAGTATGTTTTGGGAAAATAAGAAGAGTTACTCTTGCCTGTGGCGGAATCAATATTTCAGTGACTCCAAAATGTATATTTCAGACCCCATGTGAGGTCAAAAGCTGTAATTAAAGAAGTTCTGATTTAGGAAAATAGCTCACTTAAAAGTTTGAATGCATTTTATATAATTTTATTACTTATCTTTAAAAAGATTTATAAAGATTAGAAGGAAAATCTTTTAATCTCGTCACACTTTAAATAAATCAGTAAACTAATAAAAAGAATGTATATTTTTCAAATTAAAAAAAAAAGGATACTTCACATTATCGTCAGCTCCCTGATATGAGAGGAAAAATGTTTCAGTGTTAGACGTAAATTCGCTGAATCATTTTTTTTTTTTATATTCATGATAGTAATCACAGTTTCAACGTCAGAAAAATGCTGAATCAAAATTCGATTTCACCAATTGACTCACTGAGTGAATCACTGAGCATTTAAAGACGTCAAATCATCGAGGTCAAACATTTTCCAATGAATGTGGCATAGAAATCTGGGGAAAGAGATGGAATGGAGGAAAAGTAAGGTCTAGTTTTCAACCATTCACAGATTACAATGCAGAATGAGAAGGATTATACCGAAAGTGTCCTCAATTTCAAATCAGGACGAAATCTAATATAAGCTGATTTCCCACTTCAAGTAGATGTTTATCTTATGAAACTACTAATAATACACATTAATGTGTGTTTATACGTGCTCTATAGGACAGACCGTTTTATTTAGAGCAACTCTGTTTCTATTGTTGCTACTAATAATTCATTTCGGTTATTTTTTCCAACAAGATATGAATATTCAACTGTTTTTGTTTTGTTTTGTTTTGTTTTCTTTCGTGTTCATCAGGTTTCAATTTAATCAGGCTATTAAAATTTTTGAAATTTTATTTTATTTAAAATTAATGTTTAACTTCTTAATCTTCTTAACAATTTAAAACTTAATTCTAATTAATTTAATTCAATTTAAAATTCATGTTTATCTACTTAATCTTAATTTAAAATTAATTTTAATCTTCTTTATCATTGTGAAATTTTTTTAAAAGCGCGCATATTTTGGACACATTTGCTCTTTCCTGTTATATAATGGTATGCATAAAAATATAGAAATAAGATTAGGAAAATGCGTAGCACAATGAACAGAACCCTATAAGACTTCTAAAATAATATATGTCTATTTAAAAATATTTTGGTGAGGAAACAATTAAGACGAAGTTGCACAAACTATTGAATTGAAATTTTTAGCAATTGAATTAATAGGTCGCCAAAGGTAATTTAGAAAAAAATTAGGGTTCATAAAAAAAAATGGAATTTTATGTTTATTCTCTGAAAACAGTATTAAAAAAAAGCTAGATTTCTTCTTTTTTTTTCATTTTATACCCATACAAGGAAAAATACTTCTGATGTTTGTCGCGTTTCGTTATCTACCTGTACAAGAATTGAGTCATAAATCTTTCCTCTTTGCTTGCAACTTTGGAACGCACTGCTTCACGTAGCATCCGGCTATTCGAAAAAAGAGCTTTGAAGCATAGTTTGAAAAAAAAAAAGATTTTTTTTCTTTTCTTCATCCCGTTTCTTTTTCATAACTTACATACCGGTTTTGCATACAAAAAAATAACTATTTTTTTGTTTTGTTTTGTTTCTTTTAAGAAGTTTTAAAATAACTGGAGTTAAACCTGATTTTTTTTCATTAAATTTTTGAAACTTATTCCATTGTCATTGACATACTTATCAAAAGAAGATAAATTTAATTAAATATTCTCTATTGTGCCATTTTCAATTATGAGTAAACAATTCATATTAAAAATATTGATTAATTTTTTTTTAATTATTTTTAGGCATTTGTGGATAATACAATCATTTTTATTTTAATTTAGCCACCTTTGGAAAATATTTGGTTCACCAGGATGACTGGTTGCTGCATATTTTAATTAAATATTTTTTACAACTTGTTAATGCTTTTTCAATAAGATAATTTTTAATTCAAATTTTGATAGATATATAATTTATACTGTTTTAAAAATTTTACACAATTCTATTCATTGCACTTTACATTTTCTTAATTTTTGTCTCCATATTTTTATAATCTAATAATTCACAAGAAAGAGTAGCAATGCTTAAAAATAAACGATGAGATTAATGGACGCAATGTTCAAAAAAGTTTCAAAATGTTGCCAAAAAACTCAAGTTTAGAATTAATTCCTGTGTTTAAATAAATAATCAAAACGAAACAAA
This sequence comes from Argiope aurantia, assembly GCA_026543865.1. Classification (NCBI taxonomy): domain Eukaryota; kingdom Metazoa; phylum Arthropoda; class Arachnida; order Araneae; family Araneidae; genus Argiope; species Argiope aurantia. The sequence continues at coordinate 1,510,463 of JAPMOR010050358.1, read as the reverse complement.
AATACACTTGCTTTTTGTGGGAATAACAGTTGGCAGCTACTATACACTATAGTAGCCTTGCTTTTACAGCTAGTTAGTAATATCTCTTGATATCTATGCAAGAACTATAAATGTTTTGAAGAGATTCTTAACATATTATTGAAGAGCTTCAAAATTATCATAAGTAGTACAATAGTAAGTTTAATATTTTTAATTCAACAACTACACTAAACTAGGCAGAGTTGTTCTCCGAAACTTCCTCATATATTGCATCATAAAAGTATTATTCAACCCCCCCCCCCCGATAGCAGAAAAGGTATGGACTTTGGACATATCTGTGAAGCCACGAGGTTTTACATTTTTATTTTCAAAGTTCCAAGTGTGAGCGCTTTGTGCTTCATAATATAGTGAAGAAAATCAACCTTTGGATTCCCTTTTTTTTATCAACCGAATGGAATCATAATTTAATTCAGAATTACAATGGAAGCAGGGGCGGTGGCAGAAGTTTATCGATGAAGGGGAGGAAGCAAGCGCAATTTTCTCTAATTTAGTTCCAAAATAACTTATAATAATTAATTTTATTTTTAATTAAAGTCAATGAAGTATTAATCAGCTAAGTAAAATTTTCCATTTACTTAATTTTCTTTTTTATTCAGATACTTTAATTTTTCTCTCATTGTTAAAAATTTGCTAGGATATTTACAAAAAACTGTTCTCAATTTCTTTTACTGATCATCAAAAGATTGATTATATTTGAGTCTATTTTTATGATACTTTTGAGATTTAATTGCATTGAGATCTAATTCTAGAAAAAATGTGGTTATATCTCATTTTAGATTTTAATATATAAATTGAAAAACAGGTTGCAGGACTCGTCAAATAAATTTCTTGTAGCATGATCATGGAAATATTTAATCAGACTTTAACGTCGAGTCGTTTTTTAACTATTTTAAATTTGATTCGAATTTGATAAAATTCTTCCTTTCCTGGATCTTTTTAATATTTGTAAAAAAATTTCAATTATAACAAAAATGAATTAATAGATTAGGACTTCAAAAGTTTATAAATGTCTAATATTGGTTAATAATAATATACTCAAAATAATATTTATTAAAATAAAATAACTAATCTAAAAATTCATACAAAATTTTATGAATTATTGATTTATATTTTATCTTACTTTTCTTGAAAATAAATAATGCTTCCACAATAAAGTATAAAGTATACGAAAAGAAATAAAGCTTTATCCATTACACAAGAGAAAACAGGGGAAAAAATAGAATAAAACGTATGTGTATTCTTATAAGCCCTTTTAATTCAGAAGAAAAAAAATTATTTATCTTTGATACAGGTACCCAAAAGAATTTTATTGCTTCATTGCCTTCAAGCGAGAGCTTTTGTTAAAATAATTTTCCATTAATTCTTCCTTTTCTCCGCTACCATTTCTAGGACCGAAGTACCCGATTTTGTTCGGAATGCTATGCACTCGTGTGTCTTTTGGCGCAATCAGTGTCAATGCATTCTTGACAAAAAAGGCATTCAACTTTGTATCGACTGAATGACACACCAAGCTAAATGAACGGACGTATGATTTTATTATGGCAATTATAGAAAATGAAAGTAAAAACTAAATTCAAACGATTTTATTAAAAAAAAAAACATTTTTTAGAAATGCAGAAAAATTTATAAAAAAATTATTCGATATGTTCGACAAAAATCGACTTTTTTTTTAAAGCGTAGTTACCTACCTAAAAGAATTATTAATAAGGACTGTAACAACGAGCAGGAATTCAGATGTGTTAAAATCTAAGATCATGTACACGAACAAAAATTTATTACTGCGCGGACAAGAGCAATATAGACTTCGGGAAAAATACAATTGTGTTGTTAAAAAAAAAAGGGAGAAAATATTTTGCAAATATATGTACAAAATTATTCCTTTTTGCAATGCTTAGTAAGATAAGAAAAACGTATATGTATAAAAAATGAACTACTTTAACGTTAGATTCCCCGTAGTGCTTATTTATATGTGTATATTTAGATTTAAAAGCCAATGTATTTTTTTCAAGAACAGTTAGATCTTGAATTTCAACTCCCCATCTGCATTTCGAAGCATGTTTTTATTGCTAAGTACATTTTTTTCAGAACTAATGCAAACTAATATATATATATATATATATATTAAAAATGAGTTTTTCCTCCTCGATTATATGCACTGATTTTTCTTAATGTGTTATATATGAATATTTTATGCATAAATATTTTAATCACTTTTTTTTTATTAAGATACCTTTATTCAAAGTCTGTTAAAATTTAGAAGCATTTGGATATGAACAATTTTTGTCGTTAAAAGTAATTGAAAGAAAAATGGAAGAGAGAAAAATAAATTACCTTCCCCGATTGCATAGTTAAAATAATGAATGTAGAATCGGAAAAACTTTGGTACTAATATATTTAACGAATTTAGTGTATACTTGGATAAGCTCTTTTAGCATAGCTAAAAATCTACAATATCATATATACTTATTTTTTTATCAACAGCTGCAGTTTCATTTATTAAAGTATCTGTATGTTTCATTTCTGAAAGTAATTGTAGTTTATTGTTTGCATTAATATTTTTTTATTGTTGTGCATTAATATTTTTACAGAAAACACCAAAATTTTCGTACATTTTAATTAATCAAAATGTTAATTAAATTTTAAAATTTAATCTGAAGTGCATATTTTTCTCTCCAAAGCACCTTCGTTATTATTGCTAAAGTTATTTAAAATGTATTATTTCCTTTTATTTATCGTAATTAGTAAATGCTTTCCTTTTTCTTTTCTTTCTTTCTTTTTTTTTTTTTTTTTGATAAGCAAAAAAAATCTAATTCCAGTTAATTTTTTGACTTTTTATTACTTCAATCCTTTTTCCCATGATACACAAATTATAAAAAAATAAATAAAAACATCTATAATTCCATATAGACGCTAATTATTTTTTTTAAAAAATTAAATGAATAAATTATAACGTATTGATTAAATAAAGTTTTGAAACATGAAACTAAGTTAACCAATTATTAATAGAGGACCTCATAATGAACTCTGACAAAGTCTGCATTATACACATGATGCAGCTTCAGACACGAGATTATATCTCTCTATATTTCAGCCTTAACTGAATAAAACTAAATTTTATGAAACAAGACTACATGGATATTGACGCTCATTAGAACATTCAATTATCATGAGATTGATAGTTAGTTTTCATTATATATTAATATAAAATTATTTCAATATTGGTTTTATTTGAATGCTGAATTATTACTGTTACAAACACAACTGGAGTGGTCACCTCAGAAATTTCTCGCATACTCCCAAATAAAAATGCAATTCCCCCTTCCCATATAAATTTCAGGATCTTAGATAAAATTGTGAATGTCAAGAGTAGATACTCAGTTTTTTCCTTCCAGAACCCGAACATAAGCGTTCTGTGCTACATATATGGTAAACAAAATCGAATATGCATTTTGAACGCCTTTTTTTTTTTCAATCGAATGAAATCAAAATTTGGAAAAAGGAATAATTACATAAAACTACATTTTTTTTACAATATGATCACCTACTAAATTTCATTTATCGAAATTCTTAAGTTGTTGAGTTATTGCAATTAGAACCATGAGAACATATATACCGATGATGGTTAACCTTTTTATATATTTGATACAAACAAATGCTAAAGAGGCTAAAACTGTATCTCAAATTTTATATATCTAAATCATGTGAAAGCAACCTCTGTTGAAAAATTTGATGCAAATCTGTTTTTAATTTCCAAATCGAGTTGTGGAGCGGGGGCACTTATGACAGTAAGAGATACTCAAAAACAAGTGATATATATAAAAAATTTTTAATCAATTCCTACTTATTTTCTTATATTATTTTTTATATATCTTATATTATTTATGATTGGGCGTCGCGCCAGTAATCTCAGGACTTGCCGCCAACTTGTCGACCATTTGGCGATATGGTGGCGGATTTGGCGATTTTGGCTACCAAATAGAAATTACTGTACAAATTTAATTAGTGAATTAATATTTGAAAAAAAAAACTGTATTAGCATCAAGTGTCATCCACTACAAGTTTAAAAAAATGTATTTGAACTTGAGTGGATAAATAAAAAGTATTTTATTAACTATTAAAAATTTGTATATATATATATATATATATATATATATATATATATATATATATATAGGCAGAGAGTGAACTAATAGTAAGAACTGAATAAAAAGACTTGTCATGGGATACCAGAGTAAGAAACTGGTGATCTAGAATTAGAACATCCCGGATGAAACCACAAAAAATCTCATCACTTTGTCTTAAACGTCAAGAACGTTATCTGGTTTTGTTGCATTTATCTAAAACGCACGTAATTCACTTAAGTGCGCTTGGTAACTCATTTAAAATAAAGAGGTTGTAATCTATTTTTAGCTTTTGATAGAAAGTCATAACATTTATATTGTTTAAAAGTCATGCAGATAAGAAAAGGGGGGGTGCGTTTAGGAATATTTTTCTTTCCTTTCTTTTTAATTTGATCTCTATTTTCTTTTTTTCTCTATGAAAGAGAAAATTGCGCGTGTGTGCGTGTGTTGCCGTTCCAGGACCGACCATTGCTTTAAAGCTACCAAAAGCATATATATCTTGGAGAGTGGAAATGTGCACCTAGAAGTAATTTTTTGAAAATTGTAATTAAATTTGTAATCATTTATAAATTAAACAAGTATATGAAAGCGTTTTTTTTCCCCTGCTGTAATTCGTTAAAATAACTTTGCATGGTACTAAGTTTTACATCAGTTCTTTAAGTTTACATCTTCTTAAAATTTAAAAGTCTTTTTTTTTTAATAAAACCAATTTAGTGTCGAAATTCGTTAAAATTTTTAAATGTATTTTTTGCATAATTTTTAACATTATATTTCGACTTTGCAACGAAATTCAAGTTGTTTTCGTTGTTTCATCAAATATTTAATCGTGTGATTTTCTTTGACTGATGAAAGCTGAAAAAATGAGGGATTCTGCTTATTATTTGCTTAGTTTTCGTGAAGAATCAGTAAATACAATTCGGAATGTATTATTCAAATGCTTTAATATTTTAATGGCACTACGATGTCATGGGACGCGACTCTATTAAGAAGGTTCATAATCAGATGAATGGATGGGGGGGTACTGGCGCTCAAAAAGTCTGACCGTTTACTTAAGAGTTATTTAATTTGGTACATATATACTTTGGAAGGTAAAAATGTGCGCCTCGGTTCTATTTTTTGATACTTTAATGAATTAAAATTACGCGAAATTTTGGGACATTTCAACAAAAATATCACAGCACGAAAATTATTTTTACTTCCTTTTAAAATTCAAAAAAATATCAATTTTTTTCCTTATAATTTTTCCTTTTTAAAAAACCGTTTTTTAAATAATATATTAAAACGTATGATAGGAAACTATATTCTATCGTTGAAGTGAAACTGAAATTATATTTCCTTGTTGTAACTACTAATATTTCATACTTTTTTCTATTATTGGCAATTTTTTTTTATTGTTGGTAGTGAAAATAGGAAGTTAAGATCTATAATGAATAAGCTTCTATTAAAAATATACTTTTAATATGCTACTCTCTGAAATTTATTGCACTTACAATTCATGTTTAACTTTACAACTAAGCAATGTTGAAATCCTTCTAAAGCGAGTTCATTTCTAAACACTACTACTTTTATATCAATATAATTGGATACATAAAAATATATAATCCTTCTTAATTTTTGAAAAATTGCCTTCTTATTTTAGTGTGTTGAAATTTTTCTTGAATCAGAGAAATTTTCATTGAATATTCCACGGAGTTATTACACAAATGATGAAAAATATTCTGCAATATGCATAAAACTGCAATTCTGGGCGATTCTGTTTCCTGTTCTTATATTTTTAATATTTTTTTTAGATTTCATCAAGAAGGTTTCTATAATAATTGAAATTTAAATATGTCTTTTTTTAAACATTAATTTCGCATTTTAGGTGAGATGACAGAAAATTAAGTAAACGCATAGCACAAAGAACAGAACGGTGTAATTTTTTTTAATATTATGTGTGATATGTCTATTAAATTTCATATTTTAAAAAATTTTGCTGAAGAAGCCATTAAGAGCTAAAAAGAGCTAAATATTAAGTGAAAAATCCGTGGGAACCAACTAGTCACCAAAAGAGTAGTAAATGTCATCTCTCTCTCTGCATATATATATATATATATATATATATATATATATATATATATACTTTGGTTCAGTATAATGTACATTTTTATTTAAAATTTTAATTAATTGAAATTTAGACACCTAACCTCCGAAAATTTTATGACACAAATATGGTATCCTCATCTTAAGAAATTATCTTTTAAATGATATCTTAAATGGAGCTGAAAGGAAACCTTTAAATCATACCATGAGTGAACTTGATTGAAATAACTTTTAATCTGAAATTTCAACTTTCAGCACCACTTCCATCTTTTTCCGTACATCACTTTTATCATGATTTTGAAGAATTTGGGCTCTAAACGCAAAAAGAATCAGAATGTGTATTTGATAACAGAAACTGAATGTGTTCACTCTAATTATAGATTTGTTTGCCAACGATGATGCAACAAAAGCTGCATCCGAAAATCATGGACGTATTTTACTTCTTGCTAAAAATTTCGCTATTAAGTTATTTACTGAATACAAATCCTTTCATAGCCAATTAGATAGTTATGATGATCTTACGGCATTTACCTGTGCCATATTTGCTATTCATGCTCCAAATGAACTAAAACCAACTCTCTTTCTAGAAAAAATGGCTCATAATCTTCCTCATTTTCTTCATCAGTTTATTGAACTCAAATCATTAAAATTTTCTGGAAAATTTATACTTGCAACATCATTATAAAGAAACGTTTACAATTAAAACTACCTAAAAATACATTTGCATAAAATTTAACAATTCCTCCGTATTTCGTTAAATAGAGTTATCAAAAATTATTCGAACATAAAGTATCCTAATGGCTTCTCTATAAAAAGTAAGAAAAATCATATGCTTAATTAATTCTTGCATCTCTTTGTTGTTGTTTGGGTGTATTTTATACGGTGTTTATTTTATTGTTTCTATGTATATTAGTACTGCGGACTTTATTTTTATTATTTTTGTTTGTATATACATTCATTATTAAGAACATTATTTTTATACGGAAAGATGACATTTCTTCCGACTTTTTGAAAGTACTTTCCCGTGTTTACTCTATAAAGCCTGATGAAGGCATCCTTACTATGATCTTTATCCCGTTAATTTAAGGCCGAGCCACTTTGCGAGGTGCAATATCTTGGACTTTGACATTATTTCATCGACGGATTACCATTTGAAGACTGGATGCGCAATCAATACGTGCTTTCTTGTGTAACCTATTATAATAAGATTGGCATCTGTCTCCTGCACTTCTGAAAGAACTGTTAAAATAACGATAGCAGAGCTGGTGATTTCTTCTAATTCAGCGTTTGGTATTAATGATCATCTAAGATTCTAACATCATCCTTCTTCTCAACATCTTGAAGAATTCTTGACTTTGCAATAGCATCTCTGGTACTTTTGACTGTAAGTCGCAACTCAGTGATGAGTCTAGTGTCAATTTTTCGTTGGAAGCGATAAGATCTTGAATGTATATATGTCTTCATCAAATTGTGTACAATCTTTATCGAATTTCACAGATAATTAAGAAAATTTTACTTTCTTAGTTTTAACAATCTAAAAAAAATCACTAAGAAAACGGTTTGGATTTCATTGCAACAATAAAGTAACGCAATAATTTCTCAGCAATGTTGGCAATTGCGGTGAAAAAAAATATTTCTTTTAAATTGTCAACATTCAAGAAAGACATTACACGCTCGCTAAATTTAATTTGATTAAGGCATAATTTTAAAATTTTAAAATAGTATTGATTCATTTTTGTGCAGTTATATTTTCTGAAGCTATTGCTGGAAAACTCCAAAGTCTCGCTTAATTATTAATCGGAAATCTAAATAAAGTTTTACAAAAATCGTTCCAATGTGCACATTCCCGCCTTCTAAAATATGCCGAATTTATTCGCTTTAATCAGACTATTTGCCTTGTAAATTCCTCATCCCCTCACACATACACAGAGAGAAAGAGAGAGGCAGATATGACCTCTTTATTAGCAGTAAAGACAGGAATTATTTACTAGCTTTGAAATTTTCAGACACAGACATTCGATATGATTTCCGCGTGTCACAATTTGCATCTTTTATATGCATCTTCATTTTACTACCAAATATTTGGTGCAGTAAAGTCAAGTTTGCCTATAACGCTATCTAATTCCAAGCAATCAAACATACAAATATAAAACAGCAGTCTATCTTCTGTCTCATCTATTTTAACATTTTTGAATCACACTTTGAATAGCTAAATTGATTCCCTCATGTAAATTCAAAAGCTACGGCACAGATGTGCATGCGGTTGATGTTTAACGTTCTGCCAAAGAACGGAGATTGGAGATCGCATACACAAGGAACAAATTTCCCGATTAAATAGCAAGAAGTGCCACTATTAATGAACATGTTTATTACTTTGACACAGCATGAAGAAGATAATACTTCCACGGGAATCATATTAGGAAAAAAAAAGTGCAATTACTGCTTAGTTTTGCATTTAATTAATTGTCATTTAAATGAACAGAGCTCTAAAATCCCAGGGAATCAAATAAAAATAATATTAAACTGCAGTCTATCTTCTGTCTCATCCTTTTTAGAATTTTTCAATACACTCTCTGAATAGCTAAACTGATTCCCTAATGTAAATTCAGCAACTTTGAAACAGGTGAACATACAGCTGATGTTTAACGTCCTGAAAAAGAACGAAGATTGGAGATAGCATACACATGGAAGAAATTTCCTGATTAAATAGCAAGCAATGGCACTATTAATGAAAATGTTTATTGTTTTGACATAGCATAAAGAAAATATTCCCACGTGTATCGCATTAGGAAAAAAAATGCAATTCTTGCTTAGCTAACATAATCCAGATCCCACTTTTATCTAATCCTTATGCGATTAATGAGACACAAATTTGTTTAAACAAAAGTCAATGACAAAAGAAAAAAAAACCTAATAGAAAAAATATTTTATAAATTTTTTTATGTTCAGACATTAATTATCAAGTTTATTTATGTTCAAACATTAAGATATGAAGATTTCTCAAGAGTTTTTTAACAAAGATTTTATTGAAATCCAAATGTAAAAACTATTGATTAAATATTTATATAAATTTTATATTGAAATGAAATATTTTAATTTAAAACTTATCAATGAGTAACAGTGAATAGCAGGAGTTCAAATCACTTCACGCAACACATCTATTGTGCAAATGAATAAATTGATAAATAAAAATGAAAATATTTGTAATCATTGAGAGGAATGTAAATTATAAAATAAGGATAAAAAATTTATGTCTCTGCATATATTTGCACAAATGTGTTGGTGTTGATTTTTTTTTTTTTTGAAGAACTATACTCAATCTGATGAATATAAAAAGTCATTATTGCATATTTTAAATATATATTTGAGACAAAAAGGTATTGTATTAATATTTCAGATAAAACTTTATATGATTCCAGAAGAGGCCAATTTGAATTATCGGCATGGAGCCGCACATGTCTCCCGTGAATGACAAATCATGGTTGAGATAGTTAGATTAGTGATGTGATGTTTTATAACTTTAATATGTAGAATGCTTTTAATTTGGAATGAAATAAATAAAAGGTCTCTAATTCAGTACATTTAAGAGGCTCACATAATTCACTAAGACGTATTGATTGTACTAAGACAAAAACTTAATTCTGCAAGGGACAAATCTCCCCCCCCCCTTTTTTTACATCTATGCAACATAAAAGAAGTTTTGTGTAGAATAAATTTTTAAAAAGAATGACAATCATTGAAACGCAGAAATAGTTTATTTGAAGCTTGAAATATATTCCTTATAAAATTATAAAAGGTGGATTTAAGGAGCAACTGAGACATTGTTTAAAGTATATCCAGAATATGGCCTTTATAGTAAAAAGCAGGATGCGTTTTGCGAACCAAAGAAAATCTTAGAAAAGGAACTTGGCATCGTGGTCCAATCTTTAATCAAATCAAAAACGGAATTAATCTTACTTGAAAAGGGAAATTAAAAAATTACTAAATCATCAGTTTAAACGAGGCTCTCGATATCCGATGATAAGAAAAATTAGTTAAGAGAAGTTAAAATTACAGCTATTCTATTTTTAAAAAAATTATTAATTTTTAATATTAAATCGAGGTTAAAAAAATTGTTTCCAAGTTGCATATAGATTGAGTTTGTCCCTTATATTAATTCTCAATAAGTATAAAATAAAAACAAATAATTAATTAAATAATATGAATGAAAAAAGATATACTTCTTTCGGGTGGAATGATAGGAAAACAACTTTAAAGGAACAAAAAAATGGGAGATAAAAGGAAAGGAAAGGAAAAAAAAAAAACTATTGAACCAATACTTCCGTGTCTGAAAAGAAATGCGTTACACGAATGAAGTGAAAAATCAATCCTGTCCTACATATACATCATTTCTTCACACATAGTATGTAACATTGTAAAACATAATTTTACAGAAAATTTTCACTCAGCATATTTTTTCCCCTTCCTTTTAACTTCCTATTTAACTTAGCTTCCGTATGAAATTTCATTTTTTCTCGTGAAATTAATTCTGTTAAGATGCAATTAACAAATATTTTGTTTTTGGCAGAAGAATATTATGAATGAAAAAGTCGACATTGTTTTCAGAAACAAAGAAAATATAGTGTTTTTTTTTTTTTTGTTGTTTTTTTTTTTTTTTTTTGAAATAATTGAAATTGTTGCTAAAATTTGGATAGATTGGTAAAACTGTATCGTGCAACTAGTCTGGAACAAGAGAATCGCAGGTACGAGACCAATTCATCTTGTATATAGGTGTGCTGCATGTTAAATGCTTCTATGATCAAACTTCCTACCATTACAGGTTAAATACGTCCTGACTCAGATGTATTTTGATAATTTGACTACAGCTCTACAGCTTCATATTTTTAGAACTGCTTAAATTAATCCTCGCTTCATAAAATAGTCAACTGTTTCATAATGAAACACTGATTAAAACTAAGCTTATAAGCGGATACTTTCAACAAAAAACTGCTCGTCCACCGTATTAATTTAATCATGTTAACCAGCTTTGAATAACAGCACAGCAAAAGAAAATATTTTAAATTATTCCTATCTAATAAAAACTGAGCAATTGAATGATTGATTATATTTACAAAGCACCCCTCATAAATTGGCAAATAAAATTTGGTGGAACTATCTATTTGTTGAGACTAAGAACTTTGTCCAAATGTTATCCTCCTATTTTTCTCGAAAATTGAGGTTGGTAAAAGCAGGCATCCATTGATGACGTATTTAGATATCGTGAGTTTTCATTTGAAAAAAAAACAAAAAATAGCGATATCTGCTCAGTGGTTGAAGCTGGGGCTTCAAACAAGGTTTTCTCCTTAAAGACTGTAAATTGAAGTAATGTTTTTTTAGGTTTCTCTCGAAAGTGGAAATTGTATAGAATCAATAATCATTGATGACATACTTAAGGTTGGTGAATCTATACATAATATAAAATGAAGCCTCCTGAAAACGTCTGTATGTTTGAACCCGAAAAACTCGAGAAATATTTAACTGATATTGAATTTATTCATACCATTTTGTAGGGCATTTATTGGGAGAGGTTTTAGTATATTGAAGTCATATCAAAATTAAAAAAAGGAGTTTTATAATTGCAATTTTAATTATTTTCCTACTACGATTCATGCATGCGTAAAACACTTATCTGTGCATGAGCGAAAACTTCAAATTGCATATGCACAAATAACAAGAGCTGTGCTATGCATATGCGATACATTTCTTTAGTGAATATCAGAAAAAGAATATCCACTCTTAGGGAAGGACAGTCTTCTTTTGAGAGAAGTAACCGTCTCTCTTTAAATCGCATTGCAAATGAATAACAGAGACGGAATGAATCTCATGAGGAGCGAAGTCATCGCCTATCTGCTGACAGAGAAAGACATTTAAATTTGAGACACGGGAGAAGAAATGAAAGAACAAACATTCTTGATATTTAGTCCGAAAAGGAGTACTCCACCCTGAATTACGATCCATGTGTGGATTACAGAAATGATGCTTAGTTTCAATAGGGATAATGTCTATTGTCTGATCATATTGTTCAGCTTTAAAATGGAAAGATGAATCAAAAGGCATGTGTTGCTTACAAGGAAAAATTAAATTACAAGAAATCCTCCCCCTGCCTGAACCATTACATTCACTTCTTATTAATTAACATCATTTTTATTCGATATCCCAGACCAAATTTATTATTCAATGGACACAGTTGTGGATAATGAAGTTCATTATCGAATTGAATTTTTAAATTCTCTTAATCCATCTAGTCTTCCTCTACACAAGTTTAAAAGTTGGTGCTTCTATTGACTAAACTTTGATATATAGTCAAATTATACAGTTTGATATACAAAATCAAGGGAAATGAACAGAAAAGATTGAAATACAGTAAACAAACAGTAGTAAAAAAAAAAAATGGTTGTAATATAATCCCAAACAAAGCACCACTGAAAAATTGCTTTCCTCGCAAGGCGCCAAATGACTCTATATCAAAGTTTACCCTGGCCAACTTTATGTGGCAGTTTCTACAATTTCATCAAACAAAATCTTTTTGTCTTGGCACCAGGAAGAAAAACAGCCAATATAGTTTACAAAGAAATATTATGAAACAAGCTGAGTTTTATTTTCATGTCAGATTATACAGAATTGATAAACATGTGTAAAACAGTAGGTACAATGACTTATTTGTATATTTTTAAATTTTAAACGGCTTTCCTGCTGTGTATTTTTTAGTGAATTGTTTTGTCTATGAACATAACTTATTTTTACCTAAGTATTTCTGAATGTGTACTATAAAAAATTGTTCTGTAAATATTTTTGATGATTTCTAAATATATTTTTTTATGTTTGTTTGATGTTGCTTGCCCATGTCATATCGGGTAGAGGCTAGATTTATGCCGGGTTTACACTCGGCCAGTAGGCAGCGCATGCGCAGAAAGGGGCTGATTTATGTTTGCCACAATTTCATAAAGAAAGATTCAGGCATTCCATGCTTTGCTGTAAATTTCAGTTTTGGCACCCCTGAATTTTTCTTTTTCACTGCGCATCGTATTAAAACGATAAATAATTACACAAAGAAACATGGTAAAAAAAAAAAGGTCGACATAGCTTAATTTGGAAAAAAAAAGGCAAATAAAAGGAAACACACACACACACACTCACATACACAACCTCGTTTCAGAAAAAACAAAGAGCAAAAAAATGTCGGAATTAATCTATGATAAGTTATTAGTTTTTTGAAGCAAAAAAAATCTGCCAAATTCTACAAGTGCATGTGCAATAAGAAAGAAAAAAAAAAAAAAAATACAACACAGCGATATGTTGTTGTCCCGCCGGGACCTACTGGCCGAGTGTAAATCCGGCATTAAGTTGAAAGCTAATTTTTCCTCTTGGATGCATGCTATGGCACGGGCAATGCTGTGCGGGTACTGCTAGTTTTCATATTAAGTTGAGATTAAAGAATTGATTGATTGATTTATAAATTATTTTAAATGCATTAATAGAGGATTTATTCTGTCATTGAATGATGGACAAAGGCAAGATTTTCATTCTATAAATTGCTAACTAATGAAATTCGTTATACATTTCTTTGAGAACATTTTCTAATGTCGAGCAAAACGCTTCACATAAGATTCTAACGTTTTTTTGTCTTCAAGTTTCTGCATGATTTCCTTTTCAAAATAACTAAATAGTATAGTACAGTTTCAGTACAGTTAATTCATGCAAGCTTTATATCTTTATTTTTTACAATGTGTATGTGTGTGTGAGAGAGAGAGAGACAAAGAGCGCGTGAGAATGTGTGTGGGAGAGAAAGTGTGTATGTGTATGTGCTTGCTATGCAGACAAGATATTCAGCTTAAAACTACCAAATATGGCACTTTGTACTTTGGAGGATGGGAATGTCTACCTCAAACACTTTTTTTAAATTTCAATTATAATTTTAATTTATTAAAATAAGGAGAAATTCTAAAGTTTTTGTACAAAATATCAAAATATTAATTTTTTTACATCAACTTAAAATTTTTAAAAATTATCTTTTCAATTTTATTCATTTTAAGCCTCGACAATATATTTCGTATAAAAAAATCCACAGTGGGAGTGGGTTTTCCCCAAAACTTTCTCTCAAATTCTCTAATAAGCTTGTCATGTCACAGAGTGCCTTATATAGCATTGGCGTACAATAGTTACGAAATAATTAACATTTGGTATGAATTTAACATTTTTACTGGATCTATCATGTCATCCTTGGAGATTATCAGTTATTTGGCGATTAATCTCTGGTATGTGTTAATAGTATCCAAAAATCGAATCTCTGTTTGAAACACGTTTTTCTCAACCAATTGAAACAAAAAATTTGAGACAAAATTATGCTTGAAGTCAAAAAATTTTATACCGAATTAAATATATTTAAATCGCTGCGCTTTTCAAATATCGCGTTTTCATGTTTCTAAAAATACAGTCCGACAAGCAGTCAAACCATAGTTGGATTCTGCTCAAAATTTGACAGCTGTCTATAATGTTGGTGTTAATCCTGTGTACCGAGTTTTATGTACCTAGGTCTCTTCATTTAATAATTATCATGTTAATGTACATTCGAACAGCCGGACAGATGTACTTGCTCTGAGCAGATTTTACACAAAATTTGACAGAAATCTGCAAATTGTATCTAAAGACCATATGCCAAATTTAAACCGCCTAGTTCAGAGTTCTTTTCAGTTATCTTTGTCAAAGACAGAGAAAAGGACATTATCCAAAAAATGTGTTTTTCGAACGCTGGGAGATCTGCAACGTGGAGATTCATAAAAATCTCGAATTCTATACTTTCTCTATACTATATATGAGAGAAAATAATAAAATTTAACCTGCAAGAGAACGTTAGGCGTGAATGAGAAAAATCGGCTTTTATCAGCGTATTGCCACATATTCAAATTAAAAAATCTGATTAGAAATAAAAGATTTAATTAATCTGTATAAAGTTCAAATTAAAAGACTAACTCTTATAACAAAATAAACCTAGAAAACTGTAATTTTTCAGCAGATGTCAGTATGAAATCAAATAAATATGGAGTATGATATTTCTCTACAAAAACAAATGCAAGAGAAAGGAGTTTTTGTGACCTTTTAAGATATCTATATTATTGGTACTATTTTAAGGCAAACATGGTCTGTATGTACAAGATATCTACTCTTATCATGGCACAACTGCTAATTTCTAAACCATTAGTAATAACATATGAAATATATGCCCTTATTTTGGTTTACATAAGTGAAAATAGGACTGAGTACTTATTTGTAAAGCTGGACTTCGCTTCTTAATGAGAGCAGAGAGTTCTGCTAATAAGGACATTGGTAATATGAAATTTGTTCCAAAATTTATCAACAATGTAAGCGACATGTTTGAGGAAAGTGATCTTCAACCAAAAGTGTAGTCAAACAAACCCCCAAGCAATTTTTCGTCTTTTTCAAACAAAGAAGGGGTTTGTTTCTTAATTGTTTGTTAGTGTTCTTTGCTGAAGAGTATGAATTACTTGTTCTCTATATAATGAAATACGCCATAACACGTACCATTCTAAAAATGTTCCAGACATAAAGTCCCTCAAGGAATTGTTTGGCTGCATTTTTGTTTGAAATTCACTTTCATTAAATACGTCACCTACACTGTTAATAAATTTTGGACCAAAGTTCGTTTTATCAATTCTCTTATTAGCAGACACTCTCTTCTCTCATTAAGAAGCAAATTCCAGCTTTACATGTAAGTACGTCGTCCTATTTTGACTTGTGCAATAAAAAATAAGAGTATTTAAAATGAAAACAAAATAAAGAAAAATTAAATTCTGCATATTAAAATTCTCCTACTCATGCTGAATATGAGAAATGACTCGATACATTACGATCTGAAAATGGAGCATTATACCCAGAAGCTTTCAAATAACCTTTTCAACCAACTTTAAGAATTTCTTAATTCGGTCATCCTTTACCAATCACTCTACTCCAGTAATAAACGAAAACATGAATATATTCTACGGCCAAATAATCCTTTCTCTTAAATTACTATAATCTGAGACATTCTGAACTGAAAATTTTTCGTTTGAAGCAAATTTTAAAATTTGCCGATTTCTTCATGATTAACTCCTAGGTCTTATTCTAAGCAGCTTTTGTAGACATACATCAAAATGTTCTTTAAGTAAATTTTGGAGACAAGTTTATTCACAAGTTTCCTTTTTGCATTAAAAACGTGTGCTGGCATTTTCACTAGAACGATTATCTAAGTCAAAATGATATTCCAAACACATTTCTGTTATCTGACCATAATTTAAAATTAACCGTTCCAAAACAGGATAATATATCTTCAAAAAGATATGTTAAAATTAAATTCACTAATTTTTATGTACAAAAAAAAACCGACTCGTTTTTCTGCAAGATAACATTTCTAGAAATGAAATCTTCCATATATTTTGCTGACTGCCAGTTTTCACATTATTGGGAACTTCAAATCGAAGTACAGTGTTTGGTCGTGAAACTACTTAGCACAGACGACGATAGCAGGGGGGGGGGGCAAAGAGAGCAATGTCCCCCCTGTCAGAATTCTCTTGCCCCCTCCCCGGTCGGCGAGAGATTGAGAGTTTCGTCGGCAAAAGCAAGCATTCACCCCTTCAGGACGGTTGTAGAGAGCTGCTCATTATCGAATATGACTATTTAAAAAACACCTTAAAGTTAATATATTGTAAACAGTCGAAATAACCAAAGTAACGGTTAGTGTTTTGACTATATTTGGCAAAATAATCGATTGGGTGGTAGGTCAATAATATGCCGTATTTTTCTGACAATTTTTGTTAGATCGACTAAGAATTGAATGCAATGGATGTTAAAGACGTTAAGTTCGCAAATTTTCGGACATCTGATTCATATGTCGTTCATTCAGCTTATAATTTCTACTACTTTTGGCAATATAACTGATAAGATAACAAGTGAATAAGATATCGATAAGGTGATAGGCTTATTTTGCTGTCAATTTTTGTTCGGCCGACTATGAACTCAATGCGGTGAGTGTCGAAGGTGTTAAGTTTCAGACATTTGATTGAAATGTCTTTCATTTAGCTTATAATTTGCACTAGTTCAGGCAATATATCAGATAAGATCAATATATTGCCTGTCGATGCCCTACTTTGAATTGAATGTGATGACTATATCCACAAATTTTCAGACATTTCATTCAAATGTCGTTCATCGAGCTTTTAATTTGCACTACTTTGGGAAATATAACCTACAAGGCGACATATGAATAAGTCATATGAAATGCCGCATTTTGCGAAAAACATTTTGATCGGTCGACTTAGAATTCAATGCGGGGGTTGTAAACGACGTTAAGTCCAAATTCATCAGTCATCTGATTTAAATGCTATAATGATCATTCAGTATATAATTTATACTATATTTACCATAATAATCTATAAGATGGCAATTGAATAAAACGTCTCATTTTTTTCAATTAATCTTTGTCCTTCGACTAAGATTTTATCATAAATTAGAGAAAAAATTGCTTTCATCCAGCACTTCGATTACCTGCGAAGGGAATTATTAAAGAAATTGATGCTTTTATATTATTCATGAATAAAACGATAGAGTTGTTTTTCATAATTCATCATTCAAATTCAGGTTCTAAAATCAAACGTCATTTTATTCATCTAATTGTTACTTCCTCGGTAACGAATTAGTAAATTTATTTTATTCGCTTCACTATGAGAATTGTTTGACTAAAATCTAGTTAATGATTAATAAAACACTTTCTAACTTTTCTTTTGATACTCTTGTGGATATTCATGCTAAAAAGAGTTACTTTGCTTTAGCCAAATTATATGAATTCATTATAAATCATGGAGTAAACAAATTGTTTATTTATAAATTTACTAAACAATAAAATATCTGTTTTCTTTTGCAATCTAATTTATCAGCGTACAATTATATACTAAAGAAATATTTTTGACTGCAATTGACGACAAAAAAAAATATTTGTGGAATGGTAACTTTTTAGCTACACTAAAAGAGTTTATTCAAGTATGCATTAAATTTGTTAAATAAATTACTACCTAAATTCTTCAGACTCTGCATTCAATATTACGACCATGTAATCGGGGAACGTATCGTTTTTATTTATTTTTTTTTCTTTCAATTGCTATTCTCGGCAAAAACTACATAATTTCAGATGCTTCTAAAATTTTAATAGACTTTAAATAAATATGTCTTGATGATTAAAATAGAATATTTATATATAACACATTTACCCCTTGACTTACGAATTTACTTAACTTCTGTATTAGATGTCAGATCTTATTTGGAATTATTATTATTATTTCAATCGTTAGAATAATATAAGGACATTTGACGTAATGATTCGTTTTCAAGTGATTTTTACATTTTAAAATGCGTAATACAATTACAGATTTAAAACTGAAAATGTAGTAATTCCATACGCGAGTCAAACTCGTCATTTTTATGAAGGGATTAAGAAGAACCAATGTATGCAACTGAGGGGATAAAACTCATTTAGTGGGAGTAATATTAACTTGCAATAATTTCGAATTAAAATAATACTCAACTATAAAACGCCCAAAAATTAAGATAGGTGAATTCATGTTCAAGATTTAATTTTTTTTAATAAAATACATTGGATTTTAAGCCTAAATATATATAGAAAAATAAATACCAGAGGGATCTAACGTTTAAGCAATCCATTCTTCATATCTTACTAAAATAGTAAGTTTACATATATTTACAAAATATTTTCTTTGACCTTCTTAAAATCAACATCATTGTATCTTTTCCGCATTCTATATTGTTCGTATCCGAACTATAATAAATTTTTGTTGAACACGCGCATTTATTCTCCTCGGATTCGAAACACCTCTGAATTCCTAATCACTGTTGCAATCCTTATTTAACAAATATTTTATGTAAGGAACTATGCTGAAAAATCGATATTTGGCGAAAGCATCGAATATTTTTGTATTTATTATTCATTTCTAAAAAAGTTTCTTTAATAAAACGTTTTGTTTCAACCATCATTTTATATAGCTTTTGATATGAAATAATTAGAGCATGCGTTTGTTTATTTAGCATGACACAATCTGTATTTCTATTTATATATTACAATCTAAAATGCAATATAAACCTATTTTTTCTAAAATTAGATCTTAGAGGAATCTCAAGATTTAATTATGTTAAAATACTGTTTTAAAGTTACACTAGGGCTACTTTGGGACGGACCGCGTAATTTTGAACCACGATCAGATAAAGAGAACGACGCCTTCGCGTACACCCATCCTCTCAAAGTCTTCCACACTGCACGGGAAGGGCGTTTGACCCCGACGGATATGGCGTGCACCTAACCGCAGACCCGCTTGGTGGAGGCGGGGTCTCGAACCTAAGGTCCTCTGGTTCTGAAGTCGAGACCATACCACTAGGCTACTGCGGCCTCCAAGAGTGTCATAAAGTAATAGATTCAAATATTAACAATTTTTTGGGGTTGGTTGGTTGATTGATGGAGTTTATTGGCTCAAGAACCATTTTTGATTAAACTGCGCCAAACATACGGTGAGATATAATCTTATTTTAAAAGTTAAAAAAATTTCTTTCTAAATTGTGTCATTTTCCTGCACTTGTCAACCTGTAAAATCTACAAAAAGTACTAG
This sequence comes from Argiope aurantia, assembly GCA_026543865.1. Classification (NCBI taxonomy): domain Eukaryota; kingdom Metazoa; phylum Arthropoda; class Arachnida; order Araneae; family Araneidae; genus Argiope; species Argiope aurantia. The sequence continues at coordinate 1,490,518 of JAPMOR010050358.1, read as the reverse complement.
CATGGTAAAATACAATCTAAGAGTTACTTAAGAATCAAATCAAAAAGTAAAAGCCAATCATTTTTTAAAAGGTGGGGATGGGGAGCTTTATGAAGAATATCTTTTAATTTGATTTGGGGAGAGTAATTCGTTCATTGTTAAATTGTGGACATTCTATTAAGATGTAAAGAACCGTCATAGGACACTGACATACTGTACATCGGGGTGCGGGTTCCCCCAACAATTTTTTGATGTGCAGTAAAAGAAACTGGGAACAAACCCAGAGAATTCTTCGAATTAAAATTAAAATCATATAAAAAGCAAATATCTTTTTTAAAGAATTAAAAAGTTTGTGAATTTAAAAGTTTTAATTGCATCTTACAAAGTTTCATATAAAAGAGCCAGATGTAAAAAAAAACCTCACACCATTGGTGAAGAGTTTATTTTTCCAGCAGGAATTGAGATTGTAGAAACTATGTTTGGAGATAATTTTTCAAAACAATTGCAGTCCATACCTCTTTCAAATGATACTGTTCCTAGTCGAATTGGTGATATAGCTGAAGATGTACAGTGTCAGATTTTCTTGAAGTTACATGACAAATTGTTTTCATTACAGTTTGATGAAGCATTAGACAGTAATAAAGATGCTCATGTAATTGCCAATTTTAGATTTTGTGATAATATGTCAGTAGTAGAAGAACTACTTTTCTGCAAACCAATAGAACTCAACACAACAGCGCTTTCATTATTTGCTATTTTAAATGATTTCATGAATGAGGCAAACATAGAATAGAAAAATTGCGTCGGAATATGCACCGATGGTGCTCGTTCAATGTCCGGAAGATTCCAAAGTATACAAGCACTTGTAAAACAAAAATCGTCTCTGTGCGTCTGGACAAATTGCATGATCCACATAGAAACTTTGGCTTCGAAAGAAAGGAGTCCTGGTCTGGATATTGTGTCAACTACGGTTGTAACCGTAGTAAATTATATGAAAATGAGACCACTGAAAATCGAGAATCTTTTCTGCACTTTGTAAAGACATGCGTTCAGTACATTCAGCGTTACTATTTTATAGAGAGACAAGATGGTTATCACGTGGGAAATTTTTGCAACGTGCTTATGAATTAAGAGAAGAAATCGCCATTTTCCTAGAAGAAGAAAACAGACCGGAGGCTTAGAATTTTCGCGATGGTTTATTTGTGAGGAAATTGAACTATTTGGTCGACATATTCGAGAAATTAAAAAACTTGAATCTTCAACTCCAAGGAGCAAATACATATATGATGGATACATATATGACATACATATAAATACATATATGAGTGATAAAGTTAATGCTTTTTGTAAAAAATTGGAATTGTGGAACAGAAATTTAAAGCAAAAAAAAAAAAAAAACTAACAATGTTTGCAAATGTAAATGATTGTACTAAAACTTACAAGGCTGAAGAAGAACATGTAAAAGTTGCTTTTGTAACCATTGAAAATCATTTAGCCATGCTGACAAAGAATTTTAAAAAAGTATTTTCTTGCTGACGACAAACTGATAGACAGTTACGAGTGCGTTAGGGATCCATTTCATAAGACTCCCGAAGGACTCTCAATTGATGAGGAAGAAAAATTCATATACTTCACGACAAGTGGCGGAACTAAAAGGCAATTTAGTAATAAATCCCTGTTTGAATTTTGGGCAGGAGTAGAGGAGGATTTTTCTGCACTAAAAACAAGGGCATTTCGCATTCTATTACCATTTTCAACATCCTACCTTTGTGAAACTGGATTTTCTGCTGTGGCTACTTTGAAGACAAAATATAGATCTCGGCAGAACTGAGAGTGGCTATTTCTAATATTAAGCCTTCCTTCGAAAAACTTTGCTCTGCAAGACAAGCCCGAGGAAGTCACTAATAATTATTAAATTTGTTTTAATTTAGTATGTTTTGATTTAGTAAGTTGTTTCACTTTAATAAGTTATTAAATATGCCAAAATGTATTTTACTTTCTCTGTGTAAGTGTACTTTATTTTCAATCAGTTGAGAATCGCTGTTGTAAGGAATATTCCTGTTCTACAATGGATTAACTACTACTATGACATAATCATATGAAAAATGCAATTTCGCACGCCAACTTGCGGCCATGCCTCAAGGGCTAAATTTTTTGGAGGAGAGGGAAAACGTTTCGGAGTCCAGTTTCTAGAGGTGCTTTGGTAGCCACTTTTTAAAACTATATATGATGAAGGGACGAAAACATAATGGTGTTTGCTCCATTAATATTTGCTTCTGAGCTACATTAATATTTACTAATTCACTGATGACAACTGGAGGAAAAAAATATATTATGACTCGATCGGTATTTACCCTAGTTATATCCCAGCTCTCTTCCTCATCAAGATGCCCATTGAATAATAAAGTTTAATTGGTGAAGCGCCCTTATTTTCTTATCTCATAAAAATTGTTTTTTGTATATCTATCATTCTATCTAAAACTCTGAAAATCTAACCATATTTTTAATGAATAAAATCTTTTATCTGAGGATTGTCTAAGCGAGACATATTTGATAAAAACCTAAATTTATTTTCTTGTCATAAATAAAAAAAATTTTGGTCAAGACAGGCATCATCTGACAAATTCATGAATCCAATAAATAGATGAATTATACTGATCAAATTGGAAAAAAAATTCCAAAAATTTTGTATGAGGTTATCAAAGATGAATAGTGGTCTTTCATTTTTATGAATAAGGATTTCCCTCTCCTCCTGAATAAGATTTATATATATATATATATATATATATATATATATATATATAGTAACCAATCTAAAGCAAGAAATAGTTTGAAAACTAAACTAAAATGAAAACGAAAGCGAAACAATTTCAAATTCGCAACAAAAATTATTATCTATTCAAACAAAAACCAAAAATGGAACAGGTAAAAACTTCATAGTATTTAGAGAGCGCAACTGCAGCTACTTCTAAAACACAGATGAACTGATACAAAAGTATAAAAATCAAGTTAAATGGAAAAACAAATAAACCAAATATATATATATATATATATATATATATATATATATATATATATATCGTTGACCACTTTGCCAACCATTTACAAATAATCAAGTTACTTTCAAAATTTGAAGTTAAAAGCTACATTACGATTCATATGATACTTTATTCTTTCAATAATTTAAATTAGATGTTTGATAAATGAAATAATCCTTATTTAGAGTATTGAAATGATTTACATGGATGCGGTATGACCAAACGTGAACCACTTACGTAATTTTAAAAATATTAACGGACACTTAAAATAGCAATATACTGACTTTTAAGTATTTAAATCAATTATTATGTAGGAAAGAAATAATTTGTGAAGTTTTCTATTATATCTTGATTATCAAATGGGTTTTGATTGACCTCTATCCTATGGAAATTTCTAGTTTCTGTTTCGTCAATTGATAGTGTTTGTGGTTCGTTTGTGTGTCAGTAAGTAAACAATCGAATTGCTGTGAATGTCATTGTGCTTCTCTAAAGCCAAAGCTCGAGAAATCGTACTGAGGTCCTTTTAATTTTGCTTTATAGTTTAGAAAAGGTAAGTATATATTTTTTTAATTTGAGTAGTTTTCGTTTTCAAATCATCATGTGTAAGAAAAAGGTTGAAATTGTTTACAATGACGCATCAAAGGCGGCATTACTTCCGATAACGTAATCCGTATTGCTTCTCAGTTTCAGTTCTCATCATTCAACGACACGGGATAGTACGTTTATTCTTGAATTTCGCAAATTTACATAGGGTGTATTCTAAATCGGTATAAATTTATCATATATTAGTGTTTTCCTGTAAGGATTGTGTAAGTTCCTTGTATTTAGTTTTGATTTTTTTTAAATGTCGTACATGTAGTACATTTTTATGGCCTGTTTTTAAACTTGATTAAATTAACATTATCCGACATTTTGAGATTGTTTTTTTTTTTTAATTTTTTGCTTGTTTGTTTGGCTGTTATAAGTTTTAGGTTATCATCAGTTTTCTGTTTTCAAAATTATCAGTATTTAGTTTATTTTTCCAATCATAATTATGCGTTTATTTTTTTTATAATTTCAGAGTCATAATTTCGAATTTAATTATTATGTAATTATTTATTATGTGCTAACCATTTCTCTAAAATTTAAAAATGTGCTATTTCCTTTATTAAACAAAATAGCTCGCTTTGAAAAATCCGTTCATAACTGCTCGTTTTTAAAAAAATGACATTCGGAACAGTATTTATTTGTTGCGTCTTGATAATCAATGACGCAATTTATGGCAAATATTTTTTTTTTTAATCTTTACTCACTTATACTTTTTATGAAATTTTTATCAAGATTTGAGAACTGAGATTTGGATCCGTTACGACAAGTGTCAGTTTATATATGTGTATATATATAATAATTTAATATCGTTCATAAGAATGTATCATACTATTTCTTAGATTGAAGCAGTTTGTATATGCAGTTATTTTTATTATGGTACCGTTTGTTAAACATTAAATATATGCTAAGGAGGTCTTAAATTTTAGAGCATTTATTCTGTATTATTTATTCTGTAATATAATATAGTTTAATATTGTGAAACAACAATGTAAGCATTCAAAATTAGCATTTCTATTAATATCTATTATTTATGTATTTTTTTAAAAAAGAGCTGATTTTAACATATGAGCTTTAAAACTTTGCATAAATTTTAAGTTTATTCTTGTTACTTGAAAGATACTGTCTGTTATGAAATAATATAAATAACTAATCTTAGTATTATTATAATCGGTAGTTGAACATTAAAAACATAATTTAAAGTGAGATGAGATAAACTTATTAACTGAACTGCAGAATTATTCTTGTTATAATGAAAGTTTGAACATAAATACTTATTTCAATGCGAGGTGGAATGAACTTGATAACTCAACTGAAAAATTATTTTTTGCACCAAATGTGAAAAATAGAAATTATTCGAAATGTCAAAAATGATTGAGTTAGAAATGTTGTAAAATGGCATGTTTTGAAATTAAAATAATAATCTTTATTTATAGTAGTATTCTGTCACTAAATTATACAAACCAAAGTATGATAATGATTAATAAAAGTTTTATTTAAAAAAATAAAAATTATGAAAGTTTTATTTTTTAAATATTAATCAAATTATATTTGACAGGAAATTTTAATATAAATACTGATTTAAAATGTTGCATGGAGAATGGTTTAGAATTGGTCGGAACGTATTAAATTAAACAAAACATCAATTTCCTTTTTTTTTTTTAATGTATTACTCTTATATTACATTTGATAATATTTTATCTTTCAATTAGAAAATTCAACATGTTTAGATTTTAAATTTGATTTATATTTTTAGAAAGAGTTCAGAATGGCTGAGAAAACAGGGTATCACCAAGTACCACCTCAAGGTCCACCACCACAAGGTCCCCCACCATATGGCCCAGCTGAACCACCTCCTGCCTATACCACAGGACCATATATGGCAGGCGAAGGTAAGAAGTTATATAAAATTCATTGATTCTATTAATGCTTAACTTAAAGTATGGTTTTTGTTAATTTCTTTAAAAATTTTTTAAAAACATTACAATAAAAAAAACTACAAATTCTGGAAAAATAATTAAAAAATTGGTAGGAAATGAATAAAAATTTTTTGATAAATGTATATTCCAAGATTTTTAAAATGTAGTAAAATTTTAAGAGAAGTCAAGGTTATTTGTAAATTCTTTCCATTTTTATACAAAGCAAGAGGGCAACAGTGAAATATGTTTGTGCTAATCTTGGATGAAATGAAATTGTCCTTTAAATAGGAAACTATATGTTAATGGGTTAACTACATTATTCAAGGAAGTTGTGATAATTCTCTTAGAAACTGAATATCAAACATTTATTCATTGGTATAGCATTGGGTTTCTCCATAATACAGTGCCCGAAAAAATTATAAGGACACGCGAAAAATCGTCAAATCTAGAAGCCTTGTTTACAGAATCGTATGCAAATTTTTGCAGCAAAAATAGAAGTAAAACTAAAATATTTTATGCGTAAAGTAATTAAAATTTTCAATTTTAAATCTGCTAAAATTTAAATTTTGATTTTTAAACCTAAATGAAAACGGAAAAAAGTATAAGGACATTGCTTTTTCTCCAGTAATTATTTAAAAATTTGCATATTTGAAAGCATAAAATGACAATTCTGAGTTCAAAGATTCATTTGCGAAAAGAATTTCCCACTCGGCGACTTTCAGTGGGAATTTTTAAACGATGCCAAAAGGAACTGAACTTTCTGACTCTGAAAAAGGAAAAATTGTTGCTTTTCGAGAATGTGGATTAAGTGGATGGGAAATTTCAAAAAGAATCAAGAGATCTAAAACGGGGGTTTATAATTTTCTAAAAAATCCTCGGATGTATGGTATGAAAAAGTGAACTGGGAGACCAGAAATTCTCACTCGTCGACAAAAAAGAATGATTGTAAGGAGAGATTGCGAGAAAAGAGAAACTGCAAATGAAGTTAGACAAAATTTCAGTTTACCATGCTCAACAAGGACTGTTCAAAATGTTTTGAGTAAACATCCTCAAGTTTCTTATGGGAAATTAGTGTCACGCCCCCCTCTTACAAATCATCATAAGAAAAGAAGAGTTTACTTTGCCAAAAAATACATTTCTTTTGGTCAAAAGTGGGCTGATGCCATTTTTTCGAACGAAAAAAAGTTCAATCTTGATGGACCTGATGGTTTTCGTTATTTTTGGTATGATCTGCGAAAGACCAAGGAAGTGTTTTCCAGGCGTCAATATGGTGGTGGATCGGTTATGGTATGGGGCGCTTTTGCGGCAAATGGAACCACTCCAATTGTATTTATCAACCGTAAAATGAATTCGGACAGGTATGTTGATATGTTAGGAGAAAGTTTGTTACCTGAAGCGCCACTAATTACTTCAGGGGACTATATTTTTTGGCAGGATAATGCTTCGATACACGTTTCTACGAGTGCAAAACTCTGGTTTGAATCTAATTCTGTAAATTTATTTGATTGGACGTCGAGAAGTCCTGATTTTAATCCAATCGAAAACTTATGGGGACTTCTAGCCCGAGAAGTTTATAAAAACGGCACACAGTATCAATGTATGCAAGATCTTGTCGTCGCTATCAAAGACGGTTGGGAAAAAATATCTGTGGACATTTTGAAAGATCTTTCAGGATCTATGACCTCTCGGCTTATTCAAGTGATTGACAAAAAAGGTAGTTTTCTTGATTATTGAAACATTTTTTAAGTATTTTACAACATGTCCTTATAATTTTTTCCATATTTCCTTTAATGTTAAATTTTGTAAAATCAATATTTTGAAGCTAAATTATGTTTTTTATGTGGTATAAGTGTTATCACAAAATTATGCAGCAGAAGTAAGAAATATAAAAAGTTCATTTGGGCGAAATGGAAATAAAGCATATTTTCATGCAATTACATGTTGTCCTTATACTTTTTTCGCATACTGTAGGATGGCTGTTAGGATGGCTGTAGGATGGATGATTCTAAATGTTGATATAGGTATATATTCTTTCATCTGTGTGTATAAACAGAAACTCGATACTTGAGTGTCTGTCAACAACTGCATGTCTTTAGTACACTTTATGAATAGCTCTAAAATTTGGCTGGCAAACATATGCAAAATGCTGGTGTATTAGTTTTGCTGAATTTTGCTCTTAAATCAGAATTGCCACCAGTTGTGTATAATTTACCGATTCTTTACATATTGTGGAGGGGGTGGGGTGAATGACGACGGCATGTTAATCACTGAAGACTAGTAAAATATAAGTTCAGTTTTAGACTTCAGAAATTAATTTCTTTCTTATTAATAATAGTTTAATTTACACTTGTTTGATAATTTATGTAGAACTAAAAATTTGGTAGAAAAATGATATTTAAGCTGTTGAAACAATTTGTTGTTCATTGTATTATTCATGCCTTCATGTATGGTTGTAAATAAATTTTTGAAGATGTATATGTATCGGAATATCTTAAAACAATTTTAATGATATATGTTGGATATAATTTCTGACTGCGCGTATGGCGATATTGCACGAATTGATTTTGTAGATAAACTGCTGAGGGAGATCTCAAACAAGCTTTACATTGTCCATTAAAAACAGTTTTTTTTTTTTTTTGCTTGCTATTGAAAGTCATTTTGATGCAAGTCAAAAATTGTCCACCTAAATGTATGCTCCTCAAAAAGAGAAGAATCATTTTGATTTAGTCAGTGTCATCTGTCATCCTTCTTTTTAATTCAAATCTGCAATGGACATCAAATGCTGTGTATAGTCATCAGAGAAAGAATAAAAAAATTATGAAAAACTACTTGTACTAAATAAAATTTATTTAAATTTCATTTGAGATGAATTTTAAGTTACAAACTTTACAGGATAAATTTGTAGTAATTTCGAACAGTTATTAACTTACAAATTTTAATTATGTATATATATATATATATATTTACAAGTATTTAGTATGAGATTTGAATGAATCCATATAATTCTTTCAAATATTTATTTCCTTAATTTTTAAAACTAAAAAATATTTTATGCATAGTAGTTCTGTTTCTAAACTATTTTAAAAATATTTCATGCTGAAGAATAATTGAAGAATATTTTAATACATTTAAAATTTAATCATCAATTTAAAAAAAACTGTTATAACATATTATTCTAATTTTTGTGTTATTTAAATCCTAATTGTTAGATTTGTTTTAAAGGTTTTAGAATTTGATATTAAAAGCCGATATTTTCATTAATTTGATAAAAACATTTTACATTATTTGTTTGAATACTGGAAAGCAATATGGTACTAAATATGTATTCTCCTTTAAAATATAAATAAAGCTTTTTTTTTTTTGAAATTTTAAATGTTATGTTAAAAATTGCTTTTGAGTAAAAAAATTTTCTATTTGTGTGCAACTAAGTTATTTTCATATATTATTATTCCTGAAACATATTTTCATATAAATTTTTATTCCTGGTTTTTATTCCTTTATTACAAAGAGATGTTTAAATAAACTTTCTAGCTGTTTAAATTTTTGTAAATTTATTAACTTCAGATATTAATAAACAGTTTTAACTATCAAAAATATAAATTGTTCAATGAACAAAAAAAAAAAAAAAAAAATTATTATACTTAAAAAAATATCCCCACCCGACCCAAAGTAAACCATAGCAATCATTCAGCTGTGTAAAAACAAATATTGACATATGAAATATATTATTAAAAGATAAAATATGAAAGTTAAAAGGAGTTAGTTATATTGTTAATTAGGGCTGTCTGCAAAAATCAACTTTTTTTACAAGTTCTAACAACCATAAAAAATGAAAATTTAATCTCAACCAAGATCAGTACTGTTTTTATTAATATACATTATCACAGTTAGTGCATCACACATTACATTAGGCATATATCTTCTTGTCGTGGAACAGCTTCAATATTATTGAGATAGATGTTGATTGTCTTTCTAAAATCTTTTGCTAATTGAACAAGTAATGTCATATTAAATGCAACAGCAAGGAGTGCAAAATAAACTAGAAATGAAGATATAAGATGCATAAAAAAAAGCAAGGAGAAATAGCCTAAGAAGCAATAAAAAAAATTATCATTACAAGCCTTTCATTTTGGGGTAGTCAAATTGAATATTCATTTATTAATCAGAGTGAATATTACTTATTTACTTAAGTATCTCAGCATTTTGCACCCAACGTTGCATTATATAAGAAGTTGTTTGCCTGAGTAATTTTCTCCTATTTTCTAGCAGCTGTAGTAACATTAAGTGGTTTCTCTTGAGTTATTCATATACTGAAAGTTTGTTACATTAATAAACTATTTTAACAAATTCTTTTAACATTTTTAAGCTTATATATTGAAGTTGTGTTATTAAAAATATTATATTGGCACTGATGTGACAAAAATTTTAATTTAATAAGCTTAGTACTATTGTAATAACTTCATATAATTCGCAACCTGTAGGCTTAACCACATATTATTGGTAAACACAGTCGTTAGACTAGTGTGGCATCTTTGACTATTATTTTTGTATTTTTGGCTATTTTTGTTGCTACTAATTGATGGCATGCGATTAATACACAAGTACATTAATAAACTATTATTTATTGTAATTAATGTGAAATAGAATATATCATTTTTAAAGTCAATAAATGTTAAAAACTTGAATTATAAAAAACTATTAAAATGATTAATTTAGCTTAATATTGCAAGTGGTGAATGATTTTGTTTATAAATTCTTTGTATCTTAAAATATTCAGATATAAAGAATACATCTTTATTGTTTTTCAATTATTTTTTAATGATCATTTTATTTTTCTTCTCTAATATAGATCTTTTATTAATTTGTGCTTATGCATACATATGCACTCTTATGAATATAAGTAGCAAATTTGTTCCTTTTCATTGACATTAATTTATTGGTTGTATTTCTGTACAATAAAGTTTTAAAATGAGTAAAGTATTTTCAAAGAATACTATACATTTGCTGTGTTACTGTTATCATTGAGATTGAAAATATTTCTTTGGTATCTCCACTAAGTACTGCTTTCTTTTATAGTAGTTAACATTCTTCTGTTACATTACAAATTCATTTTAAATTAATGTTGAAATTTTGTGTTGGTAAATAAACTTGTAAATATCAATAACTTTATTTTTAATTTTAGTTCAAATAAAGGAACAAGTGTAAAAACTAATCTTTTATTTATAAAATTTATAGGAAACGGTTCTAAAAATATAAAATCCTACTTGTCACAAGAATCAACAATATAAATGAGAGAAAAAAATCTCTCAATGCTTATGGATTGGGAATTAAAAGTTAACAAAGAAGATAGCATCCCATCACTGTAGGGGATGCTAGCAGAATGTAATAATAAGCATAATAAATTGATTTAAAGAAAGCAGCATCATAGATTGGGAAATTTTAAATAAGTAGTCTTAAAAAGCATTGAAGAAAGAAAAATAATGGTGTATACAAAGAAGGGGGAAAAAAAAGCCCAAGAAACATAACATGCTGATCATATTTTAACTGTTATCAGTTTTGATTTTTATGCTGTTGAATAAAATACTTTATGGCATCTAGTAAATTTTCTGTGGTTATATTCTAACTTGAATTTTATTATATTTTAAATGTAATATTACATTTTATATTTCCACAGAATAAAAGAGCTTTGAATTTTATAGGATATCAAAGAATCAAAGAAACCGTTTTCCAAGATTCAAGCATTTGAGAATATCTTTTTTTGTTAATATTTATTTTAAATTATATTTATAAATATTGATTTCTCTATAATTGACCAATTTATTTTCTTAAATGAATAATAGGCAACAAGTAATATGATTGCTTGTAAATGGATGAATTCTTAAGAAGGTTTCAAATCGGCTACCCCGTCATTTTTAAAATTTTAATCGCATTATATCTTAATTACTCATTATATTTTTCCCATAGGATATCCATATATGAATGCTCCGCCACCCCAACATTATGCAGGTTCGGGATAAATATCTATATCTCTCTTGTGTGTCTTAGAAGTAGATGCATGTTTGTTTATGTAGTTTCAGTTATCCCACTTTTGTCACTATATGTAATTTTTATAAAAATTATGTTTTCTAGAAGAAATTACTTTTTTAATATTAAAAATAGTTAACTTGATGAAGATTGTCTGATGCATTTTGTGTATAATCTGATTATAGCCAAGATAAATTGCATATTAATTTGATTCAAGCATGATATAATTTTATAACTTATAATTTCATAAACAGTACATTGAAGAATTTTTTCAATCTTGTCAGAATTACAAATTAAATGTTGCCTTATAGGCTGTAGTCAATATGTCGAAGTATGGACTTATTCATTGAATATTTTTATTCTTTCTTATCTGGCACTTGATATTGAATTTTTCCGCTGATTCATATTTTCTCATTATGAATGAATCTTTTTTTTGTCAACATTGTTCTTGCATCTACTATCAACTGTTAAATGTTATTACTTGCAAGATAAATTTTCCTTGTAATTTCACTTTGCCATTGTGTTTATTTTTGCAAGTTGCGTATGAAAACCAAGTTTACCATGAAATTTTTCTTGATCTGGTGTCATATTTTAATTATATATTATTATTCAGAATTCGAATATAAATTTTATTAGAACTCTTATTTTTGTCGTAAAGAAGGAAATTTTGAAATTTCAAACTTAATTTATATGAATATTATTTTTTCTCAATGACTTGCTGTTGAAATATATATCTTGATTGGCAACTCAAATTACTGTGTTAAATTATTTCCTAATTATGTAATAATGTAATGCTTTTTTTATTAATTGTTACATTTTTGTATATTAAAGAGTTGCTGTATATGATGTAAATATCTTGATGATTGGAATATTTAACACTTCTTTATAGTTTTTAGTTATTAAATATTTAATGTTGAAAGGGTATATTATCTAATGATATGAGGGAACTGGTTTAAATACCAAAGATAACTAAGGAACTAAAAAAAAAAACTATTTTGTTAAACGATGGATTGAATAAATAATCATGTAAGAAAAAATTGGCTGGTTATTTTCATTCTACTTTATGTGGGATTAAGGTATTTTAAAGAAATTTTGTAGGACCTTTCTTTTTATCAAATATACCATTATATAAAAATGTTTACTAATTCATGCCTATTGTGGATAAGATGATATATTCATTTTTCTTAATAGATGATAGTATAGTATATTTCTTTTAAATAGATGAATTAGTTACCTGAGAGTAGTCTTGTTCAAAATAGTATGAACTATTTTTAGATTTAGATACTTTGTGCAGCACAAATGCACGAGTTTCCAAAATAAGCATGTATTTTAGTAGCAATTTATTTTTATTACATAACTGATAAATATTCTCTTACAAATAATTCTGGTACAGGATTCTCATTTTTATTTATTTTTAGGTTACCAGGCTCCTCCAACAGTTGTTATTGGTGCCCCCACAACAGCTGGTGGACCTCGTAAGTGAAATGTTTCATTTTTGGCTTTGTTTGCTTTTTTCTGATACATTATGACATTTTTTTGTGTTAGAAAATTTTGTTATCTTATTGAATGAACAAATTAGAGTATGAATAAAAATATTTCCATGTGTATATACATATAAACCAAAAATCAATGCTACTTTTTTTCAAAGTTAAATTACAGGATTGGTTTATATACAAATCTTCAAATTGCAGAGGGGAAAATTGATACTTTCTTATTAGTAGGCAAGTGTAAACAATATATCATAAAAATTCCCAGATATAATCACTTTTATTTCTAAGGTTTATTTTTTAAGCATAAGAAAAATTAATTTGAAATAAGTTATTCAGTTTGTAAAACAAGTTTTGTTTTTAAAATAGTGTATTATTTGGATTTTTTTCCATTGCTCTGATTTTAGAGTTTCTCCCAAGTGCAATTACCTGTAGTTTGAAATTTTTCTTCTCATTCTTTTTCAAAGAAAGATTAAAATGACCGAAAATAAGACTAACACAAATACAGTTGAGAAATAAGAAAAAATGTCTTTTTTTTTTTTTTTTTTCAGATAGTATTACTAGTTTTTAAATTGTCATTGGCGTCTGACATTTTACTTTGTAATGATTCAATTAAGGATTATTCGGTTTTGCCCGATTGTGGATCAGTCTACCTGATTGCAAGATTCAATCATGGCAACTTGATTGAGTGTCAAAATTTCTTTTAAAATTTTCTATTTTAGCTTGTATACTGATTTTGAATTTTGGGTAAAATAAAAACCTATGCATTCTTGGCTTATACTCAAATAAGCTTATATTGGAAAGTACACTTTAATTGCAGATTTTACATAGAAGGTAATGCTACAGTTTGGTAAGATTACAATGGATTTTTTTTAAATTTTCTAACAAGGAATAAATCCACATATGCATATTCAATAACTTTCTTCTAGCTAACTAAATAGCAGAAACTATTAAAGAAAAACAGCTACACATGGACTATTACCATAGCATATGTTTTCTTTTTTATACAAATGATGCTTAAATTGTTAAGAATTTTACTAAGCAATTATTTATTAAGAAAATGGACATCTTAAAATATCTTTAATGAGTTATCATATTTATATTTCAGCAGATTACCAGTATTTTACAATTGGGTAATCTAGTTTTGCATTGCTACATTTAATAAAATTTTCAAAAGTTAACTTGGTGCAGAAAAACAAACATTATCTGTTTTAAGAATTCTTTGTGTTTTGTGCTTTATATTAAAAAATATTTAAGCATTAATTGTAATAAAGAGAAATAGAATTTGCACACTAATATAAAATTTTTTACTATTGAAGATGTATTAAATGTTTATCAAATTCTTTGGAATAATTTTAGTATTTATAAAAAAATGAATTGTTTCTTAATACTGATCATTTAAAATTTTTCCTCTTTTTGAAAATTAAAAATTTGCATCCTATTTTCATTTGAATAGCAAATTTAATTATTTAAAGGAACATTGATTTAAGTTGGTTTTTGATATCTGCTTTATCCTTATTAACATGGGATAGTGTGCAATATCTCGGATATTATTCTATATTCTGAATGACTTTCAATAACGTGAAATTGCCTAGTGTCTTGTGATTTTAAAGCCAATTGAAATTCTATGTATTGTCTTATGAGAATTGATTAATACAAAATAAATACTTAAATAACTTTATCATTTTGTGATAATGCCCTAAAAATTTAATTTATAAGATTGTTTCTGGTTGTTCTAAATCACTCTCTGATGATAACTTGTGTCAGCTTCCAGGAATTTAAAAATAAGTCTCTTGCAGTGTTGATGCCACTCACAAACAAGAAACTTAAAATGCTCTGTTAGTAATTAAGGTTTTATTAAACAGCATTAATCTATATAGAATATTATTAATCTTTTACAGCTACAGTTGTAACTGTTGTGAAAGTTGGCCAATGGGGCCCTTATCCAATGCAGGTGGGCTGCCCTCAATGTGGAGCCAGGATTATGACAGAAACCACTGCTAGTCCAGGACTGCTCACTTGGTTACTTTCGGGAGCTCTTGTATTTGTTGGGTAAGTTTTATTTTCAAGCTATTTTTAGAATTTCCTACTCTTAATCATATGAATTGTATAGTAATTATGTTTCATTCACTATAAAGAAGCTTACAAAAATTTTATTATTGCAAAAATATTATTTGGTTTAACTGTCATCTTTTGTTTGCTTTTAGATAAATTAGTTATTTAAACTTTTATGAGAATCTTGTGTGAAAAGTATTCAAATTTTCAGGGAAATACCATTCTAAGCATCATAGTATTATCACTTTTAAAACCGGCAGGCAAATCAAATGGGAAGTATTTATAGAAATATCTGAATCTATAGTAAAATTTTAATGCTTTATTTGAATATTAAACAATTCTTACTGAATTATTTAAGGAAACGGATTGTTTATATAATTTTCATCCAGTCTTTATTGACAATTTGGCTTGGAGGTCAGGAAGTAAGCTATATCATGTTTATCGCAGGATCTCTTATTTGGAAATATCTCCTTTCATTATAAGTTAGCTAGAGATAACAGTGACATATTGTTAAGATCTCCTTGAGATTTAAGGGTCAACAAATACTGTTTAAAACTGTCTGCTATATATGTTGGGTGTATATTAATTCCCCACCTATATACCTTCTTTAGTCCTGATTTGCTTTACACTCTTATGTAATATTTATATACTTGTGCATATAAATATAAGAGTTTGCATTATCTCAAAGTATTGAAAATTTCTACAAATGCCGTATTTAAATAGTGATTTTAAAATTCTGGTTTGAAAGAGCAAATTAGCTATTATGATTCAAATATCCTAATCTATTATAGTTTAGAAATATGAGAAAAAAAAATAAGGTGTCAATTCAATTATTGTCATTGCCATCTGATTACAGTGAATAAATATAACATTCATTCTAAAGTGTTTGGTAGCTTCAAAATAAGGCAAATAAATTAAAATTAAACCAAGTTTTACTTTAAGGACATGCTTTTAACATTCTTGGATATGCAAATAATATTTGATCGGATGTATCCTTTTCACACCTGAATAAGAAAAAGGCAGAAATTCTTATATGAACAAACATTTATTTTTGAAAGAAAGGAATAACTAGTCATATTACGTAATGATCTTACACTAATATTTAGCCTTTATTGACTTATTTTCTTCTTCTATTGTGTATAATTTTTATTAATCAGAATCTCTTTGTTAAAGTAGATAATTAAAAAATAGAAAAAAATTTCATTATTAGTATAAAAAATTTCACAATTACATGAATTTTGTCAAGCATATTGACCTTTTCATCTGAAGAAAATGCTATTATGCATTTTTAATATTGTGTTCATTTTCGTGAATATCTTGCTGCTCTGAGCTATGAAAATATTAAGTATTTTTTTTTGTATTTGTGTCCATGTAATTAAACATGATTTTTTTTAACATGTGGGAAGCCTCAGCTGGGCAATGAAGTTGACGTTAGATTTTTTTAAAAATCAGTGATATTGTATAAATGATGTATTAAATATACTGCCCAAATTATCAAAATTAATAAACAAAGCATAATTACATTAGTAAATAAAATATATAAATATAAAACATTATTAAAGAAACAATTATTTAAAGTAAAAAAAAATGAATTTAATCTGCCGAATAAAAATTTAGAAGAATAAGTTACTTTTTTCTGTTATACTGAATCATTGCTTTTTAAAAGTAAAAGTAAAATAATAAAGCAGAAAAATGCCTTATATTATCATTGAAAAAAATTTTGTTTCTGAAGAGGATAAAGTTGATGCATGTTTGTCTTTTATATAAACTGTAATATTTGTATTAAAAAGATTATGTGCCATTGACTTCATGGAGTAACATCTTTGCCCCTGTTTCAGCTGCTGGTTAGGTTGTTGCCTCATTCCATGCTGCATTCCTGAATGCCAAGATATAGAACATCGTTGTCCTAATTGCAAGGCCCACCTGGGTACTTTCCGTCGCTTGTGAACAAATCTCAATTCTGTATATGGGAAGTTTATATTGTGTTTGTCTGTCTGTTCTATATATAGCTTTTTAATGAGGAACATGTTCTTAGTTAACACAATTATTTTGATCATTAGAAATTATATATACATTCCCGATATTCGGAGAGAGTATTTTTACGATTTAGAGGAGTACTGCTGGTATGTTAGTTTCACTACTAAAGGCATCCATCAATCAAATTATGAGCATATTTTTCCACTTTTCTAAACCTTTCACTGCTGACATTCACAGAAAAATTTCCGATTATATACATTTATTTGATTTTTCTTATTGAGCTTTAATCTATTGAAATCAAAATTTACATTGGCCCCTTGTTTCTTCATCCTCTTTCCTTTTCTGCGTGTATAAAATTGTTAAATAATTAAAAATATAATAATTGTTAGAGGGTATAATAATATTTTATTGAAATCTGTTTTATGTATATATATGTATGGATCTCTGTTGAATTTTTTCAGTTTTATGAAGCTTATAATAAAAATGTGTGATTGAAAATGTGATACTTGTTTTGTTTTTTCCTCCTGTAGAACCACCATTATAGTAATATGTATATATACTTGGTATGTGTAATATTTTGTTTACTATTTCATCTAGTTAATATTTCTTTCTATATTTTTTCCCAGTGTTTTCTTTTTGTGGAATTGGGATTATGTAAATAATGCTATTTATGGAATATAATACAAGCTTGTGTGTTTTATCTATTTTCTTCATATTTATTGGTATATGCAACTTATATTGTTCAAGAATCTAAGATTTGATTTGGGTAGTTATTTACAACTTTTTCCCCCTTTTCCTGTAGATTAAAAAAATAAAGTTTCATTTTCTTTTAACTGACAAGATGAAACTTATTTTAAAGCCTATTCTTCTTTTTTTAAAAGAAGATTATTCATAAAAACTTGATTATTTTCATTGCAACATCTCATCATATCTACTCGTTGCCAAATTTCTTCATAAAAAAGATAAACCATAATTTGGTGGTTTCAAAAAAATGATAGACCTCATCTTTCTATAACTTAAAAATACACTTTTCTGTGTTTGTGTCTGAGAATCATTTTCTGTAAGCAACATTGTGACCTACTAATAGGTCATTTGAATTGACTAATAAATGACACATTCCTTCACTCCATCAATTACTTATTTGAAATGAATGCATTTTTTTTTAATTAAAAAAAAACTCTGAGTATTAAAAATTATTGCTGAATGTTTTATGTGGGCAAAAATTCCTAGCTAATGATTATAATAATCCACTGATAGACTTTAAAAATAAATCTTTTAATCAAATAAATCATTAAATTTTAAATGGAAATTTTTTTTATCAAAGATTTATTTTGAAAAATATATAAATAAATTTTAGAATATGGTAGAATTCTGATGATGGTATATGTGAAGAAAATAACTTGAACTTCTATGTAACTATAATTTGAAATTTTAGAGTTTGCATGTAGTGCAAATTTTAGCGATAAAGAGACTACAATTAAGGAAAACAACTAAATAATTCTAATTATTATATGTGATATATTTGCTGATCCCTTCAGGGGAGTATGTGTCTCCCAAGCCCGAGGTACCCAGGGGTTTTTTCTCTCTTTAAGTTTCACCTCTGCATATTCTGCTTTCTGTTTCCATTCCCGATGGCAAGTGTGGGAGCTCTCTGTGAGAAGCTATTGCCATTATGTCTGCTTCATGCTGCTCATGAACAGTCAAAAGCCCTACATGTTTGTTGGCCATACATGACAACTCACTAAATGGATGGTGCACTGTTGGTCTCTGATGTATCAATTTTCTTAGTCATTTAAATAGCTTAGTTTCTTGCTATCAAGCAAAAGTAGTCAACATCTTTTGGCAGAGTAGAGGTTTGGCGATAAGTCTGGTCAAAGTTCCCAGATGTGGCCGTAGTGTATAAACCTTGGCTAGCACCAAGGTAAGTGCCGAGGCTGTGGGTAATCTGTGCCAGTAGATGCTTGCCTTTCCTTGTTTGGCTCCATGGTAGGCAGTGCTGATTGAACCTGAATTCTTTTGGTCTTGTATGGTTCCTCTTATTTTCCATTTTACTCTTACTCCTCTTATTTACTCAATTTTATCATTATATACTAATATCACTTCTATGAATGCCTTTCAAATTGTTTTACCGTTTACGGTTCACAAATCTATTTTGTGTCATAAACGGTCGATGTAAAGAATATTTAGAAACTGCATTCTGGCATTTTGTTAATAGAAACAGCAAATCCTTTCCAAGCTGAAAATCTTCACAAATTAACTGTTGGGCAATCTATTCTCACCACATCCATCTCAGAACTTTTCACGTGGTGTTATTTCGGATCAGACATTGAAATCTACTGAATCTGAAATTGTTGCAGAGCTTGCCAGTCAAAAGTTGTGTGTTGCATGTAGAATAAATATCTGGCATGATGGCTGCATAATACCTACCCAGCATGTCGTTTTGACTTTTTACAACCCCAGAAGCTTCCAAATTTGTCGGAGCTGGTTAGATATTCTACCATATCTGCAAATACGCCGACGAAAAAAAAATTCCAACACTAAAAAGGAGTTGTAGGTGTGTTAATACACCTAAAAGATGACATCTATTCAAATTTCGCACAAAGCGCGTAAGTGTGGCACTAGTAGCACCACTATGAACATGCAAATCAGGTTTGCTTTATGTAAGTCCTGTAAAATTCTTGAGGTCTGTTTGGTTTTTTTATGAAAGCTGGTTCTGCCTGATGTCAATGATGGGTGTGTGTTGGTTAGGTGAGCGCCTGCAACCAGCCTGTCTGCCACCAAGAAACGTTGGACTTGCATCTGGTGTTTTGGTCTGAGGAGCAATTTGTTATGATAGCAGGAGCACACGCACCCTGAAGGGAAAATTTTTATATCAATCTTGTGATTTAACCTTTTGTGTTATTCATAAACATCATTCAAGGGGTTATTTTCCAAAATGATAATGCTTACCTTCGTACCACTGTTGTAACCCAACACGCTCTACAGAATGTTGACATGTTGCTTTGCCCTGCTAGATATTCATATCTTTCTTCAATCGAGCACATATGGGACATCATTGGATGACAATCCCAGCGTCAGTTACGACCATCATTAACTGTGTTGATCGACCAAGTGCAACAGTCATGAAACTCCATTCCACCAATTGACATCCGACACCTATGAGACACAATTCATGTACGTTTGCATTCAAAATTCTGGCAGTTATAACAGTATTTCACATTTGTAATGGCTTTGCTCGCTCTAAGATACACCTGTGATCCTGAAACTTGAATCAATTAAATATGTTGCCTAGACAAATGTATTGCCAAAATTTCATTACTCTACAATAATTTTTTTCCCTTCAGGATTTACCCCCCCCCCCGTCAGTGTATGTGCCGAATCCGCTTGGATGCTTAAAGTGTCAGTTTTGGGTATTCTCATTCAAATTGCCGTGTTGCACCACATATACAAACTGTTTAGAGACCAGTCACGGCCAGTAAATTCTTGTGAGTATTAACACATTTAAATGCGTAAACTGCATGGGACCTCATCCAGTGTGTACGAAATTGCCCAAAATGGAACATCTTCATGAGCACAACAGCCCCTTGCAAATCTTGGCTGCCTCAACCACATTCCAGCGCTTTCTAGTCCCCGCAACTCGCTTCCAGTTCTTTATCTTCAGAACACTCGGGTCTCTTTCCACATTATCCAGTCATCTAGTTGGAGGGCTTACTCTGGTCCGCGATCCCATAGGACTTTTAAAAGTAGATATTTTGAGGGTGCTGCTTTCAGGGCTTCTTCAGATATGGCCGAGCCATCTTCACTTATTGCTCCGGATAATCAGTGTTATCTGTGGTTGCCTATAGAGTTTGTATATTTCAAAATTCAATCTGGTTCTCTAACATCCTCTCTAGTACTGGGTCAAAGATAGTTCTAAGGATCTTTCTGGAACTTGTTCAGAGAACGCTGAGTGTCCAAGTTTCACTTACATAGAGCAGAACAGGCATAATAAGAGTTATAAATTATTAGAGTAGTTTTTCGACTGATTGAGGTGGATCTTGGTTGTTTTTTCAGTCCAAAGAAACATTTATTAGCCGTTTTTATTCTGTTGTCAATTTCTGAGTTTATTATTGCCATTAATCATTGTGCCAAGGTATTCGAAATGATCGATTTTTTCAGGGTTATGACTGTTAATACATAGAGGAACACTGATCTGTAGTTGAGGGCAGAATTCCATAAATTTGGTTTCATCTTCGTTGATGGCAAGGCCCATATTTGTGACATAAGAAAATGGAACATCGGAAAGGTGATTTTATCTGTTAAAATTAAACAAAATGTATCATTTCCTGAACCAAAAAGTCGTTACAAACCTGACACCAAAAGAAAGTATTTCATATGCTTCAGTTCAAAAATCTCACGCAGACACGGGCAATTAAATGCGATTCAAAGGATCTCTCGGTAACTCTTGAAGTCCTTTACAAAAATACCTCAAGTTCTTATATCCAAAAATAACTTCAAAACTTAGAAATTTTACTATTTCCAGAACAAAGAAATCTACCGGGCATTCTAAAGGAGAAAAATAATTAGTTGAGACTTCTGTTCCTTCAATGTTAAATACAACTCCCAAACAAACGCACGAATAATCTGAAATTAGAAAAAAGAAAAAAATTACAAACTCTGATCTCCAGAAGAAAAAAAGACAAAAAGCATTTTAACGCTTATTGGGAAATGGGTGTCTGCCAAATTTCCATGCTGCGCTTAAAATAAAGATTACTTTCTTAAAAACGAAAATCAATAAAAGCAGCGACAATGACTATCACTGCGGACCTTCTAGATACAAACGAAATGTCGGTCAGTGAAATGTAAAGTAACAACTGAAAAGTAAAGTTCGCAATTAAATCATAAATAGTCTGACTTTTGTGTGTGGAATTGTTATGCATCACAAATTTGAATACATCAAAAATCTGATGTATGAGAAACAACCAGTTTACATCTCATTTCTAGAAACTTCCTTGACAGCAATGGGCACGACTGAAATTACAAAGTACAGTGAAGTGCTTAAGGATCTAATATCTCCCAGAGTCTCGGGAGGTCTTATATTCGTTCCACATGGCAGTCCATCTTGTTATTCCTTTGCTTAACAAGCTGTAGTTGTGAGGATTTCCATACTTTCAATTACTTGCTTTGTATAGTTTATATCTATCTCCCTCTGTTCTTTTTGTTTGTTTGTTTGCGAGAGTATAATGGAGGAATTTTCACCTTCATTCTTTTGGGCAACTTCAATGGCCATAGCCCATTTTGGAGAAATGAATCCGCTAATGCTCGAGGAAGGCAGATTCAAGATTTATCAATGACCACTTTCTTTATATTGAAAAATGGTGAATGTACGTATTTTCATCAAAGGAACGGAACATTTCATTCTATAAATCTTGCTCTTTGTACTACATCTTTTGCTACTAAATTCAGGGTCAGGAATGATCTACTTGAGAGCGATCGTTTCTCCATTTTCGTTGAATCCGTTCATCGGAATGGCTTTTTGTTGTAGCACCTGACTGGTAGAGTTTCTGGACTAGGGCTGTCATTACAAGAAATATGGTTGACATTGAAAACATAAATGATGTGGTTACTTTGTTGACTCAAACTTTGAGTGCTGCTGCAAATACATGCATTCAAAAATCCGGATGCGGAAATAATTATCCCAAATATCGGAACCTTTAGCGGAATTCGGATTGCGGAAAAACGGACTTGAAATAAATGTAGAAGGCGTTCTACAACATCGAGTGTTGTCACTTTCCATCGAGCAAAAGGCATTGCGCGGTCAATTAGATGATGCAATCAGAGAGATTCCTGGATAAACTTTGTTTCGGGAATTGATTCCTCTATTACAAACAAACAAAAAATGAGATCCATTGTGGAAAAAAGCTTGTAAAATCCACTCGGATTCCCATTTTTGTATCTCAAAAAGGATGGCAGAGATATTTATGATGTACGGGAAATTGCTAATACCTTGCGGAAGCTTTTGCATTTGCACGCTCTTCAGACAACTATGGAAAGCCTTTCATCTCAATAAAAAGGAACCTGGAGGACATACCGCTGCGATTTCACACAACACTGAACCTTTCGTATAATTCCGATTTTACTTTTCTGGAATTGCAACGTACCTTAGTGAATACAAAACAAACATCAGCTGGACCAGATAAAATCACCTATTTACTGCTGAAACATCTTACCCGTGTTTCTCTTAAAAATATCTTGCGTTTGTTCAATAGAATCTGGAAGAAAATGTCATTCCAATCTAGTGGAACTATGCAATAATAATTCCAGCACTAAAACCAAAGAAAGATAATTTCAGTTATATGCCTATCACATTTACTAGGTGTCTGTGTATGTATTTGAAAAAAAAATGATCAAATGACGGTTGATTTACGTCTTGGAAGGGCATCATTCTGTTTCACAATTTAAAAGTGATTTCCGAAAGAGTTGTTCAATCACTAATAACTTTGTTCCACTGAAAAGTGATATTTGAACTTCGTTTATTAGGCGAAATCACTATAGTTTCTGTCTTGTTTTGACATAGAGAAGGTTTATAACAGAACATGGAGATATGGCATTTTAAAAAACATTTACGATTGTAACTTCCGGGGAAATTTACTCGTTTTTATTCAAAACTTTTTAGTACATAGATGATTTTAAGTACGTGTGGGGAAATACTTTTTCTAATGTTTACTGCTAAGAGGGATTGCCACAAGGAAGCATTTTGAGTGTTACCTTGTTTCTTTTGAAAATGAATTAAAAGTCATACCACTTACTGTGAATAAAAATATGTATCTATATTGATGTTATACAGATTTCTTGGATAGCAAGAGACATGTATTTCTTTGAAAGATAATTGCTGCCAACAATTAACAATATGGTGTCTTGGTCTAATCGCATTGGGTTTTCCTTTCAAATCAGAAAGCCGTGTGTATACATTAACTAAGGATCGGCACAAATTTCTTGTCGTTTGCTTTTATTTCCCATACTTCTTATTTGCGGAACAAATGTCTGCGATTTCTTAGAATTCTACGAATTCTATCTAATACTGCTTTCGGAGCTGAGAGCACCAGTCAATTACGTCTTAATCATGTCATTACACATCAGATCCAAATTAGATTATGGATCTGTTATATATACTAATTCTACATAGTCTTCTTACCTTTCCTATTTGAATTAGTGCGCCACCAAGCCCTTCGGCTGTGCTTTCAGAATTTCACCAATCAACACTTTATATACTCCAACTCGAAAAATAAGCAACAAACACGAAAAGACTAGGTACACATACAAAACGGTTAATTAAAAGACACAATTTACATACGAGACAGAGGTTGCATCGCCGAATACAAATGAATAATCAAAATTAGCCAAAATCCTGCAGTCGCATCGTGACACCTTAAAATGGGGCTTACCGTACAAAGTGAGAATCATGAGTGTAAGAAACCATTTGCCCGATGAGGGGGAGGGGTATGTATATTGCAAATTGATGCAAGACAGTCTGCTGTTGCCAGAGAGCTTAAGTGACTCATAGTCCCATTCATAGATTGTGGAACCGTTAAAAAAGAGATCAAAATGCCAGTAGAAGACTTGGGTCTGGACGACGAAGAATCATCATATCGTCAGAGGATTGCTGCCTGTTGCAATGTGCAAGACACCGGAAGACGCTAACAGCGCTACATCTGGCATCGCAGCTCTCAGTTGCTGTAGGAAGGTTCATATCCCACCAAATTGTGTCACGCAGACTACATAAAAACTATTTGCACGACGACCTGTCGTTTGTGTGACTTTGTACCCAATACACGTCAAAGCACGGTTGCATTGGGCCCGTGAACATCTCAGTTGGATACTAGAGCAGTGCAGTTATGCACTCTTTACGGATGAGTTTCAATATAACATCCAAAACGATTCTAGAAAAGCAAGGATATGGGGAGAGAGCCAGGAATATGATACCAGGCTCCAAACATTGTCGAAATGGATCATTACAGAAGTGGCGGTTTACTTGTTTGGGCTGGCATAGTAATGAAGACTCGAAATAACCTCCACATGTTCATTAGGGATTCTTCCGTCACAGTTATCTGATACCATGACGAAATCCTATACTCTCTTGTGCACCCTTTAATCGCTGCAATGGGTGCTAATGCGATAGTTATGGACAATAACGCCCGCCCGCATAGAGTACAATTGGTGCAAAGTTATCTGGTGAATCTGGTGGAGGTCGCAATGTATCGCCTAGAGCACTTCACGAGCTCCGACAAGCCTTATTACAAAAATGGGTATTATTGCCACAGCAAGCGATGAACGGCGTTATTGTCAGCATGCCTTATCATTGTCAAGCATGCATTTCAGCTTGAGTGTATTATAGCCGTTATTAGCGTGGGATTCCCATTGCACATTCTACCTACCTTTGTGCTGTCGCACCGTAACGATCGTAATATAAGTATTTTTGTTTCTCTTTTTTTATAGTTTGATATGTAGTCTAGTAATGCCACTTTTACCTCCTGTAGAATTTTCACGCATATCCATCCTCTTCAAGGGCACATCTTCTACAAATATGACGGGCTTCACGAACTCGAGGTACTCTAGTGATTTGGTCAGCCTTCCAGATTCTCCTCCCCTTCACCTATTGCTTTCTACTGTCTCTCTTCCTTCCCCCGACGGCAAGCGAGGGAGATGAATGAGAAGCTGTCGCCAATCTGTTTGCTTCTCTTGGAAAGCCAGAAACCCCACGTGTTGGCCGTGCGTGGCGACCCATTAGACGGGTGGTGCAGTGTGGTCCTCGATATATCAATCGGCCGGTAGATAACCACCTGATTGGTTAGTCTGCTAGGAAACATGTGATGGGGGTGATTTCTTGGGATTGGTTTTAAGGGTGGTCATTTTCCCAGGAGATGGCTCTAAGCATACAGGTTCTGGATAGCACTAAGGTAAGCGTCTAGGTTGGGAATTGCCAGAGCCAGTGCATGCCTGCTGCTGATCGCACCAGTATCTTACTTCTTTATCATAAGGTCATCAGATCCAAATTAGGTTATGGATCAGTTATGTATGTTTCTACACGGTCTTCCTATTTTTCATGTCTGAATTACGTGCACCACTAAGTCCTTCGGCTTATGTGGTGCTTTCAGAACCTCCCCAGTCAACAGTTTATATGTTGAGTAGCATAAACTTTCGCTATTATGCTGGTGGAATATGCTCTATATTGGTTATTACTTTCTGATTTTAAGCAGTTATTCTCTTTTCCTATGGAAAAT